>JAVQKC010096498.1:0-10658 GCA_036025475.1 Philypnodon macrostomus | reverse complement strand
GGAACTGAGACTTTTTAACCATTTTAAAAAGGGTCAGAGAACTGTATTTTAATTTTAATTTTAATTTTAATTTTAATTTTAATTTTAATTTTAATTTTAATTTTAATTTTAATTTTAATTTTAATTATTTATTTATTTATTATTTAATTATAATTTAAATTTTTAAAATATATTTTTTTGCAATTGTTTGTGTTTTAATTGTGTTTTTAACTTCTCTTTTATTTCTGTGAAGCACTTTGAATGGCCCTGTGTGTGAACTACTCAAATAAACTTGCCTTGCCTAGTGATTGTGATTCTTTCTGCCCAACATTTCTCGTTCTGAACAACAATTCCTCCTGTAATCATTCACACTGAGAGAAGAATGCATGTAATGAGGCGGACATATTTCCAGTAATGTGTCCAGATGTTGAGAGGCAGATGTTGTGTGGTGAATGTGAATAAAATCATCAACAGTCTACACACAGGCCTCTCCGAGCAGCTCCTCTATGAAACGGATATTTCCATATTGTTGTGCCCTGTCTGCCCGGTGACTGGTACTTATCTACGGGGCCTCACCGCGCTGGACAGGGGGACAAGATGGCTTCCCCCAGACCGGCGATTAGCTCGTCAACGTCCTAACATGTCTAGCTATGTTGGTATATAAATGTAAATTCATTGATTTGGTTCTTTCAATAAATCATGAAGCAGGAGCAGAGCCAGATTTTGACAGACATTGATTGGGACAGCAGAGGTTGAGTCAGTGGAGCGGTCATCTATAATTGGAAGGTTGGTAGTTTTATTCCCACTCCAACCCGTTCTTGAGCAAGACACATGGACCCTGATAGAAAAGCCTGTTGGTTCATATATAGTTCAGTCCATAATTATCCAGTACAGAGAAAATGTATATCTTAGTTCTGGTTCACATATGTTGAAAGGTTGGTGGATCGATTCCCACTCAAACCCCTGCATAATGTTGTTGTGTCTTGGCCAAGACACTTCCACCCTCCTTGCTTATCTATGAATATGATAATGTGTGTTTTTGGCGGTGCACAAAGGAGCTGTATCCGTGGTTTGGCTGCCCCAGGCCAGCTATGCCTTCAGTTCAAATCAAGTTATGTCCAATTCCATTCTTTCACAAAATCACCTCAGTCTAAACGGCCTATCAAATGTGAATTCATCTTAAACAATTATTTCTTCACCTAATTATTTGGCTAAATTGGTTCTTGCTCTGTGACTGACACCAGCTTCCTCGTTGTGGGTTGTGTGTCACCTTGGTGGACAGGAAAACAAGATGGCTTCCCCCAGACCAGAGATTAACATGTCAACATCCGAACATGTCCATCTTCCTTCATATATAAATGTAAATTCACAAACCACCATTTCTTCTTTACCTGTCCGGCGTCTGACAGTTCTGGAATGATTCGGTTCAATCCGTCCAACATCCAATGGGGCCTACAATCACCACATCCTTCAAATTGTCAAAAAAGATGGTCGCCCGGGCCTTGTATTTTGTGTTTCATAGGCTAATAGGGCTTCACCGATAGGCGCTCATCACTGAAGCTCAATGGAAAATGGCCGCTTCCATCAAATCGAGGAGTGGCCAGCTGTCAGTCTGTTTAGTGTGATTTTGGCTTGAGGTTCATGCGTGGCTTCTGTGTTAAAGGTGAAACATGCATAATTCTTAACCCATTTTCGAATGTCCGGCAATCACTTCAAATCAAAACTTATGTAAAAAGGGTGAACAATCAAGGCTTATAGCGAAAATGCATTTTGATTACCCAAAGTTTGTCCAGTGGTCTTGGTCACACTGATACATTATGACTTGATTTGTTGTTAAAGGTTGAACAATCTGCATTGGCTCTAAGTCATCGTTCAACGTCCACCAATCACTTCACGTCAGAGCCAAAGTATTTATGTAAAAAGTGAAAAAACCAAGGCTTACTTTGTGATTGGAGGCTCTTTGATTACCCAAAGTTTGTCCAGTACTCAAACTACTAAATTATGTGTTTTTTAAAGGCTATTTGCATTAGCCATTGGCAAAGTCCAGCAAACACTTCTTTTAACTTTCAACTTCAACTTTTGTTTATTTGTCATATGCAGGTTCAACACAAGGTCAACAATGCAATGAAATGCTTTGGATGCTGTTGCATTAACAAAGCTTCAGAGTCAGTGTGATCTTGTGTGAGTTGTTGTGGGGTGAATGAAGCTTCCTTGCTCTAGGATGAATATGAAGTTGCAGGTCTCGCCAAAACCACAAATTTTCTTTTAAACAGGCTTTTACAGAGAGCTCCAAACTGACTCAGACCTGGTGTTTTGTGTTGAACAGTAGCTTTATGATCGTCTAGAGTCTATATATGCAGTCTATATTCTTTGTGTGTTTTCTGTGGACTGTGGTATTCTCTGAAACTGTAGGGGGTGCTCTGTGAAGGAGACATTTGACCAAACATGTGAAAAGTTGCAGAGTTCCCCTTTAAATCAGGCCCAAACAGAACAACAAAAATCAAGAAGTAAATGCTTGCAGTCTGATAACCCAACGTTTGTCTTCCCGAACATCTAAATGAAATAGAAATATGTCTTGTTCAAGGTCTTGATCTATAGATAAAGATATATAAAGAGACAAATTATGGATAAATATTACCTGGGTACCATTTTGAACATTTCTGTATTAGTTGTACTGAATGGTTTTGATTTGTGTCCAAACAGAGCACTTATTATAGGCTTATGGATGTGGATGTGGAAGTGCAGAAACCTGAAAGTGTTGGGTCTCGCTACAATCCCTCACAGAACTGTCTTTTTTCATGGTAAGACAATTAGTTAATTGCTCATCAAACCAGAAACTTTGGACCTCAAAGGTGGAGTGTCCGTCCAACTTTTCAATTAGTGACGTACAGTAGCTCGGACGCCAACAATCTTTTATCATTAGACATCTCTGCTATTAACACAAAGCCATTCTTTTAGTCCATTACATTGGTGCAGTCAGTCTGGGGTCATCTGTGTTGAGCTGTGGGCTTGTGGCAGTGATAGAGGATTTCTCAGAGTGGGTGGGGGTCCAGTCTGCAGTGATTATAGATGACCTGACAGCGGCGAGGGGCCATTGTGGGTCGTTTTGGAGAGGGTCAGAGAGGTGCATGATGGGAGATGGCGCGGGCTTGGCCTATGGCTGCCCCCGGCCCGGTACAGCCGTGTTAGTTCAGATCTGATTGCCTGGGAATTGGCAGCACTTACCTGTGAACCCTGTACCGCTTCAGAAAAGACCAGGGCACTTTGTGGAGATATAGAAACATGACTGTTGACCTCATGGGACTGCGGGGTGAGGGGGGGAGGGTTTGGCAAGTGATACAATCTTTGCTATTGTTACAAAAATATATATATATTTTAAAAAATATATACCAAATTCATTTACTTTTGTATATGCATCAGTCAGTCATACTGCAGACCTCCGCCAAGCAGCTCATGTCCATAGATCAATCCCAGAATTGAATGAACTGGTCTTTTGTGAAATTTCTGACCTTCCCTGTAAATTTCAACCAAATGCGTTCGATTTCACGCGAAGTTGCAAACAGACCGACCAATAGAGAAACACACGGGCCGAAAGATAAATCATCATCATCATCACATGGTTAGCTCCGCTGCTTTCAGTGAAGAGGTTGTGGGTTTCATCCCTGAGCCAACAGACTCACAATCTCAATCTGCATGTCCTCACTGTGTTACTGCGGGTTCTCTCCTTTTCATCCCAACTTCAAAAACAGAGATTAGCGGCTCAACACTATGCAGTTGTTTCAGGCCACGGCCACGAAGGTCCTGACCTAGTTCAATTCAACCATTTTCAATAGCAGCACTTGTATGGTTCATATTGTATTGTGTGTGTTTGTGTGAATGTGTGTTCTTCACCACCCAGCCCAGAACCGGCCCTGTGCAAATGTTAATAGCTGTCTGTCTGTTTCTGTCTCTGCCCTAGGCTCAAAGTATCTACGATAGGTCCTGGAGATGTCAGTTACCCCAGACCAAGATGCAAACAAAATCATTTTGTATGTTTTATTATTTTATGTTTATGTCTGTTAAAAATGTAAAACCAATAACCATTAAGTCAATAAAATGTGCTTGAATGGGACAGAACAGGACTAAACCCATGTTGTAGTTGTCTGATTTTGCTGACTGCTGTATTGAGGCTGATGTGAGTGAACCGGTGTGTGTCTGTGTGAGTGTTTATGTGTGCGTGTTTATATGTGCGTGTTTATGTGTGCGCGTGGTGTAGTTGTGTGTATGTGTGTTGCCTACATCAGCGTCTCACTCTCCTCTCTGATCGACTGAGGTCCCTGAGGATCCGGTCTACGCGTCCTGCCTTGGTCCTAGTCCCAGCCCTGATCCCAGTCCATGTTTTTTAATTGGACTCACACACACGCACACGCACACGCACACACACGCACACACACACACACACACACATACACACACATACACACAGAAAGAAAGGCTTTCCCTGAGATTTCTCCACAGCTGTTGACAACCATATCAATCGCTTAATTATGGCATAAAGCATTAAATAATCAATTCTAAAAAGGGTGGAATAAATATAATAATACCGTAAAATAAAAGTTAATTGTGGTCGGCAAACGGTGGCTAATAGAATTTTCTTGAAATGGCAAAGTTGGTCCACACGGTTCACGCAGCTCCACTGACACGCTGTAGTGTGTATGCCCGGTCCGTTGGTGGCGCCGCGACACTCCTGTGAAAACACTGGGCGGCTCCATGTTTGTTGTTATGGTCAGAGTTCAGAGGTTATCAGAGGAGGAGGAGGAGCCACAACAATGGACGAGGAAGCGAATTCTCTCCGCTCTGGGACCCGGGTTAAAAAATTATCTGGCTCCCAAAGCGCCGGCTCCGTGTGGACGAAATACCTAAACTGGTCTCCGGGTGAACGGGGCCTAAGTTTAGCCAAGACACACCACCATTCTCTGATTCCCTTTAGGCTCTTGCCTCCTGCAGTATTCATCTGGCTTCCAGCATGCTGTGCTTTCGATATGGGAGGTTAGCTCTGAGCTCCGGCCACTATGAGCCAATCTGCCCCACGTGTTTTTAGTGACAGGGAAACCCACACAGAAACGGGGAGAACATACAAACTCCAAAGAGAAAGGCCCACGGGACTTTGTGAGTTTAGTTCTACACAGACACAGAGAAATAACTGATCTAGCATATTTGGGCGTTTATTCTTGTGAGTGAACCTAATTGAGCTGTAAATCATCAGAATAAGGAGAGCGATGTGTTCTGTGATGAGGTTGAAGGGACTAAAGCCTTATTGTAATTACTGAGGAAATTAAAAATGTGCAGCAAGCAGAAACACAAACATATGACATCAGGCCCGGAGGATACAACACGCTAACGTGTACACAATAGACTGGCGTCAATAATAACACATTTAATTAGACGCCCTGTTTTTCTGAAGCGAACACAAAATGACTGGAGTTAAGAGCAAGTATCTATTTTATAGAAGGACCTACTGCCCCCGGAACAAACAACTGCCCCGGTCGCAGGTGACATCACAACATTCTATAGCCCAATACATGTTAATGGGAGATGGGGGCAGGAACATGACTGTTGATCATCTGTACATGTGTGTGGTTGGACAGGTACAGAGGGTAATGGTCACTAATAAAAATGATCAGATTCAACATTTGTGGATTTTTGGGGGATATTTCTTATAACTCCATTGAGTTAATACAGAATTCTAGCCCACCTATCTCTGAGGGCATGACATCATCACATTCTAGAACAACCCAACTGTATGGATACAAATGAAAGGAGGCCCTTTCTGTTTCAACGTGACCCCAAAGAACATACTCACGTCTGTACACACGTGGTGTTGTACACACGTGGTGTTGTACACACGTGCTGTTGTACACACGTGCTGTTGTACACACTTGGTGTGGTGGAGAGAGATCTTTTAGACAAAGATATCTCAGTGTTTGTTAGATACAAATGGATAAATATCATAAGTAATAAACATAAAAATATTCAGGAAAAACACTTTATAAAGAAACACTTTTATATCATATTTTTATATATGTTCATTAGAACAGGGACATTCAGTTCCTCCTGCCATTATAATCTCTTAAATGACATAATAAATAAAAAATTATAATAATACTTTACTAAAAAACAAAAGCCTCTCCATTTATCAGGGCTTGGGATTTCAATTTAAAGACTTTAAATATTTAAAGATTAAATAAACATTAAACCTTTTTGTCTGTGTGTGTGTATATGTATATATATATATATGCGTGAGAGCGTGTGTGTGAGCGCGTGTGTGTGCGTGCGTGTGATCGTGAGCGTGCGCGTGAACGTGCGTGTGAGCGCGTGTGTGTGCGTGCGTGTGATCGTGCGCGTGAACGTGCGTGTGAGCGCGCGTGTGTGCGTGCGATCGTGAGCGTGCGCGTGAGGCCGGGCTAGTTCCTCATTCACACTATTCATACAGGCCGGCCCTTTGATGGTGAAGTGGATTACCGGTTGTGTTCAAACAGAGGCAGGAACAGACGGAGTTCAGTCTTTGTTAACTCTTCACTTCATTTAGACTAATCCGTGTTAGAGCAGGAGGGACAGGGCCGGGTGGGGGGGAAACAGGGGCCTGAATAGATCAGGGCTGGGGGCTATTGTGGAAATGGGGGGGTTAATCCTGTCCCTGTGGTGAGAGGGAGACGCTGGACAGCCCCCCCTGTCTAAACGGATCTGTCAAAACTAATGGACATCAAATATATCAGTCAAGCCTTTGACGAGGGAGGCCTTCAGTATTTTCTAAAAAGAATTATAAAGACTTATAGGTCCGTATGACTGGGACATGACTTTACTCGTGTGGTGAAATAACTCGTTTATGGATTCAGGGATTCGATTTTTTTTCCGGTCTTGTGGATATGTGTGGCCTCATCTTTGAAGAGCACACGTAAGACACTTATACGACTGAACTTTGTATAGTCTAAAGAATTACTAAAAGAGCTCAAAGTCAAAATTTCAGTGTGTCCAGGTGTCACATTTGCTAATGCTAATGCTAATGCTAATGCTAATATTTGTTTTCATTCATCTTCTGCCAATTTGTCCCTTTAGGGGTTACTGATGTTTGGAGCAACTATAGGCCTTAGGCAGGGTACACCATGTACACTGGCCAGTTAGTCACAGGGCTGACACTGAGACATACACAGACAGACCTCACATTCACTTGGGATAAATTACATTGGCCAGTGTTTCCTAACACATGCATGTCTTTAGGTGGTGGGAGGAAGTACCTCGAGAGAACCCACAGTAACACGGGGTGGACATGCAAACTCCACCCAGAGAGGTCTTCGTCCGCCGGCCCAAGGATGGAACCCACCATCTCCTCTCTGGGACCCCGCCCCGTCAGAAGAGTCTGTTTAGTTCATGTCAGATTAGACTTTGAGCAAACAATAAGATATTTCTGAAGTAGATTAGACAAGCCGACAATAGTTATTTATGGAATTATTACTGTTTTACTGTGTCCCACTTTGTCCCACTTGTGTCCCACATTTCGTCCATTATGACGTGGTCACTCTATGCTTTTTGACTGTCATTTTGAATATATCTGTCATAGAGAATCTTAACTTTTGTCCAGTGCACTGTGAGACATTCTGGGTTAAAGCTCCACCCCCCTCCCTCTCCGAAAGCGTCCGGGGCCATATATCTTATTTAAAAGTCACCCCCCCCTCCCGTTAGGTCCTGTTTGGAACTGATTAGCGAGCCTTATTGACATGTACATCTGTATTAACAGCACCATCTTTGACCCGGCCCCTGCCTGTGTGCGTGGGCGGCCCCAACAGATTGACTCACAAAAGAGGAAAGGCCGGCTTCACGCTTGTCACCGGGGTCTATAGGACGACTAGACCAGGATTTTAGAGGGACTTCAGAGGGTCTACAGGGGGGCCACGGGTGTTAAAAATACTCCCGAGAACAGGGTGGAGGGCGGGGCTATAGGAGCACCAGAAGACACAGGAGACAGAAATGCTCACAGACCTCGTTAGATCATACAGCATAAGATTTTATTCTTAATTTATTTTTACTTATTTTGTAAAATTAACATAAATGGCCCAAGAAGGGTCACAAAGACTGCCTCAGCATGCTCCAAAAATTCAGTGCATCGGAGAAAAAAATAAAAAAAATAAATAATAAAAAAATATATAAAAAAATAAAAACATAAATAAATAAAAAATTAATAAAAAAAAAATGAAAAAAATGAAAAATAAAAAATGAAAAAAATTAAAAATCTCACAAAAAGTAGATCAGTCCAACACAATGAGGATCACATTCTAGATTGTATTTGAGATTTCCTCAAATGTATCAATGTGAAATAGTCCATGGGAGTTGAATATACTTTTGTCTTTAGTAAACTGAGACAAACTGTTATAAAACTGATGGAAAGAATATATACAAAATCAAATTAATAAAATATTAAATAAATAATCATAATGTGCTAAACCACAGAGTAGGATATCACAGTTAATTTGGCTTTTCGATATTCTGGGTTTTAATGGAAAGTCTGGGTTCCACTCACTTTAGATCCTCTCACCTTTTGTGAAAGATAAGGTCATGATCTGATGTATGTGAAACTTCTTTGGGGTGGTCATCTGTCAGGAACTGGGTGTTTTCTTCTCTACATAGAGTTTGCCATTCTTATAGTGGGTTTGTGTATTGGCTGGCTCAGGGGTGGGCAAACCTTTGACTCACAGACCACATGGGGTTTTAAAATGGGCCGGCTGATATTGTATTCTTTGTAAACTGCAACTAATTCTGACAAATGAGACATACAGCCTTCGATCGGACCTTGGCAATATTTTATCATTTAAAAAATATGAGATAATGCTTGGCGGGCCGGATTAAAAAGCCCAAAGAGCCGCATGTGGTCCGCGGGCCGCAGTTTGCCCACCCCTGGGTTAGATCTGATATTTCAGTTACCAGTGATCCCAATACTGATACTCTGTAGACATGTTTTGGAAGAATATGGTTTTTATGTTTGTATGGTTTCGAAATCTAAATATTAGAAGTGATTCTTTTTGCACAACCGGTTAACTTCCACACTCAGCAACACGGGGATGAAATAATCTACAGAAAGAGCTTAAACTCGAAACACTAATGTCCATAAATACAGTTAAAGCTTCCATAAAGAATGTGCTGATGGAGACATGTGCTGGTTTTTCTTCAGATGTTTTTATGATTCTGTATTTGTCATTTTATTATAAAAATGTAAATGTTGTAATACATATGCACGTGTTGGTTTGGATGCTACCTTGACCAGGTCTCTCTTGAAAAAGACATTTTGAATCTCAATGGGACCTCCTGGTTAAATAAAGGTAAAAAAAATTAAATAAAATACTGACCGATACCGATGTTGGTCTGATTCCAGTGTAATCACAATCACTAATTCACTCCAATAGGTCTGAACCAAAGTGTCCGTGGGCGAACTACCCAATCAGACCTGGTCCTAACACACTCGGGCTCGGGCTAATTCAGAACCCACCTCTACATCACTATGAATCAAGTCGGACAATAGTGGCACAATGGCCCTTAGATTAGCGTCCATTACCGCAGCACATTAGCCCGTATTAGAAGTGTTACCGTCTAACTGTGTTCGAGGGGCGGACCACAAATCCCCGAGTTTCCAAATTGGATATTCATTCCCCCAGGTACTTGTGCTCATATGAGAAAAGTTAGAATGCATTTGATCTGTCCTAATTTTCAATTAATTAGCTACAATGGTTGCTCGGGGAGTCCCGCGGGGTGAAAAGTGGAAAAATGGGCCGGGGTGAAGTAACAGCGTCTGGGATGTGACGAAGTGCCATCAATAAAGTGTTGGAGACTGATTAAGAAGCTAAATGGTTGGTCCCAAAGTCAAGGCGTTTCAACACGGGACCTGTCTGGACCTAATTACTGCCCACTGTATCCATTACGTACCCCTCCGTCGATGCCCCCGCCCTCGGCCACACTGGGACTGGATGTGTTAATGACTGCTCCGTGGAGCCGGGGCAGTAAGTTATATCTACAACAGTAGTTTTATCACTCCATGTTTCTACTTTTGATTTTGGGTGGGCAGACACACGACTACTATTGGTCAAAGTGGCAACCCACAAACTCTCTCCCTCTGAATATTAGAGCTGCTGCCTCTGTGGAGGGTTTCAAATCAGGCCTAAAAACACACTGGCTTTTAACCCAAGCTGAGCCGGACAGTTTAGTATAATTTATTTATATATTTTCTGATTTGGTTGTTTTGGATCAAATTGAGTCTTTAGTATTATGTTTTTATATTTTATTTAATACATGGTTATTATCGCATTGAACCTGTAGAATACTATAGTTTAAACTGTGTTAAATGTGCTCTATAAATAAACAAACCTTGGCCTTGTCCTGGACAAACTGGGATTTGATGTTGCTGTGGAGCCCGGGGGAGGAGCTAACGTAAACTTTACATCGTAGAACAGGGTCAGATCGTCTCATTAATATTTCAGTGAACATCAGTTACTAATATTGATGATTTGGTAACTTCAGCCATAACTTTGGTAACTTGGGTTCTAGATGTTTTGATTTTGTTTTGATTTTGTTTTCATAAAAACACTTTCATGTAATTTTACTTAAAATCTATACTAAAATCTATACTAAAATCTATACTAAAATGTGTACAATCT
>JAVQKC010096485.1:0-45827 GCA_036025475.1 Philypnodon macrostomus | reverse complement strand
GGAAAGGTAGTCTGTGGTCGACCACATGTCTCCGGGCTCTTCTTTGGAGAAAGGAAAGCACTCCCACAATGAGCACCTGGAACACAGCCAAACACAAAACACTAATGGTGTTGATGAGGCTTACAGTATACACATGGTTTAATGTGTTAGGGTAGTGCCATTAATAATGAATAATGGATTAATACTGAAAATGACTTACAGCTTGTACGAGAGAATAATGCAAACAATTTTCCATTGAGATTGTATCACACTCTGTTGGTATATTCATGTCCCTGAAAAACAACGAGAAGTGATTGATTTTTGTATGTTCTATATCTGCTTATAGACTGAAATATAATATAAATATGCCTGATGCTGATTTAGAGTTCTTTTCTTTTAAGTTGGTAGAGTTTCTGTTGCTGTTTCTCTTATAATAAACTGCCCCACCCTGAGCACCACCCTGAGCATCAACATGGGCTGACTGTGTCTGGACATGTCACATTATTTTGTACTTTGGGAAACCACACTCTCTTCTTCTTACAGTAAAACAAACCTACATCTGCCCAGGGTCCAGTGAATTGCACTTGATCATTATTGGGAGGAGAATTTGTCAAATCATTGCTCCTCTTTTTCTCAGCCCCAACCTCAGATCTACAGGAGTTAATTAGATTATTTTTGCAAAGATAAATCTGTACTTACTCATCTTGCAAGAGTTCCATTGTCACTTGTAGTGCCCTGCGCCCAACAAATAAACTCGCACTTAAGGTTTCTGTTTACGCAAGAGTTCTGATGTTTCTATCCTGTCTGTAACTCTCTCGCGCGCACAGGATGTGGGCAATGTTTTTTTTATTTGTCTGTTATTTGGGCCCTCCCCCCTTTCTTCCTCGGTGCGCTCTGATCTATATCCCGTCACCTTAATTGAACTTTAAACTCTTGTGCCTTAAATCTGGTTATTTCTTTCATATTTATTTTTTTAAATTGGGGCTCGTTGTGTTTGTAAACTTTTCAAAAACGAATCCACATTTATTAGTGAACATCAATTAGGCTCTTGGAACATCAATTAGTCTCTTGGTAACATGGCCGTGCGGTAAACAAACAGCTTGCTCTCACAAAGCTAGAAAACCTCGAAATATAAATACAGCTAACTCACAAAATTGCAATGTATAAAACTTAATAAGACATTTAAAACTATATGTGACACAAATAGGGTTTTCTAAAGTAGACATATGTCATATGCTATTTAGTTCTTTTCATCCAACCAAAACACAGACTGAAATTTAGCAGGTACAGTGTGTAGTACATTTCTTTAACCACCAGAGGACCCACCTGTACATGATGGTAATAAATGCATTTTAGCTGGCGTGTTGGTTCATGCATAAACGGTAGGGGGTGCTGCTTCCTAAGTATTAGTCAGGGAATGCAAATCTTTATACCTTAACTAGGCCTGTGCTGTCGTCCCCGACAGCAAGGTTTATTTCAGTGAAATGGCCCCATACGTCTGCCACAACTGTCACCAACGGGCACCTTAACCAGACATTATGTGATTTCTAAGGGTTTTTATATTCACCCCCAATCCATGACAAACATGGGAAGGGTCTATTTGACTTTTTTGATTTGTCTGGATGTTTGTGAAGAATGTTTTTTTAATTCATTAATTACATAATTACTATTCATCGTAGAAGTACCCAAATGGATACAGTTCTGCGTCTTTATGGTATGTACCTGTGTGCAAATGTTGAAACTGATCCGGCAATTTGTTTTCGAGTTATCGTGTTCACAGCGAGGATCTGTGGACGCGGACACGGACCGATGTGATTCCATAATATCGTCGTTTTGCCGATATAATTACCAATTTGGTCAATACCGATTCCGATACCAATACCGATATTTTGCAAACATGTTTTAGTAGGCTATATTTCTTGAAAGTCAGAAATCGACATACTAATAACTGCTTTAAATGCTTTAAACTTAATTTTGTCCGACTTTTTGAATGGGCTTCTCTTTTTCTGACATCAGCATCTGCCGATACCGATATTAGTAAAAAATGTAATTTCTGGCCGAAACCGATATTGAACAGATATATCTGTGCATCCATAATATTTACCTTTTTATTTTGGTTTTGTACACATGCATGAGTCTAAATAAAACAAAAATAGAGTTTGAAAACATTGTCACAAAATGTAGAACTTTATTAAAGTAAAGAGGAACTGTACATAATTGGTAACAGACTTTAACAGCTGTTTAATACTTATAAATGTAAACAAATAATAATAATAATAATAATAATAATAACAATGAAATAATGAGAACGAGGAGAGAAAACACCCCACATGTTCCGTCTCACGTCTCTGCTTTTCAGATTTCTACGTTTTATTTTTGTCAGTTTCAAGTTTTTCCCGACAGATCTGAATATCGGCTGTGTTCCAGTGCAGAGATTTTACTTAAATAACCAAATAACTATTTCATCATCTCTGAATCGACAGGCAACTAGGCCTTTAAAGTGCTCAATTTTAGCAAGACATGTTTAAAAGACTGTGGTTTCATGGCTCAGTGGTGGTAAACAGAGCCAGAATTCAGAAACCCCACAGCAGTCATCAATTAGAAATCCACATTAATGAAAATGCCTTGATTTTCAGAAGCACCTACAATGACAGTAAGCCATTTATTTTAACCCTGATGAGGATCTGTTTTCACTACTAGGTGTCAAAACGTATTCTGAATCTGTGGTCCATGTGTAGTTAGCGAGCTCTCAAAAACAACAATGAAGCTAATTTTGTGTTTAGCATCTCAAATAGCGATGAGAAAGATTAGAATTTCGTAACTCACTAATAGGACATACATCTGACTTCGACAAGGATTTAAAACATACTTTACAATGTGCTTTTTTTTTTTTTTCCCAAACGTTCAAATACAAACTAGGAAGCTAAATAAAATAAAATAAAATAAAAACCAATGCACTATAAAATGTTATAAAACACCTTTTCATGAAAATGCTGGTAGATACATTGTGAGCTCCATAATTTGGCACAGTTAACTATTTGTTCACTCCACTAGTTCACTCCAACTTTGTTATATATAGAATTGACAACACAAGATTGCTACGATACGATAACATCCACTGGCTCAGGTATTCTGAACGCAATCCTGCAAACCTGTGATGAAATAAATGGAGCATTGACACTTGATCCCATTTCTTTGCTTAAGCAATACCAACATTTAAATGATGAAACAATAAGGTATGCTTTTCAACATGTTCATCTTCACATGAGCTGTTTAAGTCCAGACATCAGTCCTTTCAAATTAACTTTCAAGATGGCATACTCAGGGCACACACTGGTACATGTGTGTTGCCCATTGGCGTGCATGCAATATATGTATAATCCCAAGATGCTTCCAAAAAATCTGCAAACGTCCCATTTCTTCTTCAAAGTAGAACAACTAAAAGAAAGTCTGGACGTCCTAAAGCCCCGTGCTGTAGTTGGACACAAGTCAGTGTCAGTACATTCCTTGGCAGCGTACATACATTGTTGTTTAATGGAGTGGAATGTTTCTCCATGATACAGTATAGGCACTGTGCTGGAAATGATCAAGGGCAGAAGAACGAACGAATAAAAAAGGACCTTAATCTGTATCAAAAACATCTCCAGAGAGGTTATGCTGTACATTCTGAAAAACCAAAAGTTTATATTGTTATGATTGCATATCCTGACATTAATCTGTTGGATTGTAAATATATATTTTTTAATTACTAAAACACAACTGCTCTTGGTAAAAATAAGAGGTTTGATCCTGAATAGGAAAAGTCTGTCATTCTGTTGTTGGCAGTGAATAATCTGAACCTTTTTGTTTGATATAAATTAGCACTAAGAAAGTCCCTCTGACTATAACTACATAATAAAATGTCCTTCCTTCAAACAATTACTTTATCCAGTGAGTGGGCCACAAACTCTAATCTTTCCTTTCAACACAAGAGTTTTTCTGTTGTTTCTTCAAGTTGTTTCTTTCTTCTCTCTGTGTCCATCTTGTGAAGAGGAAGCTCCAGTCTCCCACCTTCACACTAACATCTCATTTTAAATATAATTCTATTTTTGCATTGATTTGCATTGTTTCAGTGTCTGTCACAGCACCTACAGGCTGTGCCTCAAACGTATCAAGAGGCCATGCAGGTCCACTGAGAAATGTTAACAATTAAAAAAGACTAAAAATATAAAAGAAACATAGTCCGCCTCTTTCAGAGACCCATATGTAGTGGTGGTGGCTGAAGGCTATAGTCTCTGGTGGAGCCGCTCACACACAGCTCTCTCTGGCCTTGGTGTCCATCAAAAAAGAGTTTAGCTGCGTAATGTCCACTACCACAGCGTCCCGCTTACTCAGATGAACATCTTTCAAATGGTCCTCATCACTTTGGTCCTTGGCAAAGTTAACAAATACCTTTCGGAGAGACATCAAAGAATAATACATGAGTATCAGTTTACTACAGGACAGTGTTAGCTCTACGTGTAAGTCTTACTTGGTCTAAAGTAGTCTGGGACACTGAGTAGTCCTCTATGCTGAGCGTGTCCTTGTTTTTGGAGAGTAAGGAGAAGATGCGGGCGAGCGAGGTGAGGGAGGAGGGGAGCTGGTATTGAAGCATGTTACGATGTTTCTCCTTCAGAGTGCTGCCTGGAAGCTCATGCTCAATGAACTCCATCACCGGCCTGAGGTCGGGATCCGGCCCCGCCACACGCAGGATAATGGTGTAACCATCACCAAACCTGAAACAGGTGCACAAACATGAGCCTACACATCCTCTTATTGGTGAACACGAGTGAATATTAAATAAAGTAGTCAATTATATGTAGTGCTCAAGAGCATGTTCTCTACGCTCACCTGTTTTTAAGGTGTTGCACACTGCCCAGGCACCGGAACCTGCCGTTGACCATGATGGCCATCCTGGTGCATAATGCTTCACACTCCTCCATACTATGAACACAACCAGGGCATGTCAGAAAAGTGCATTATTAAATGAGTAAACTTCTGTGTAGAAGTGTAACTGTAAATAAATGTGTTAATGGTTTACCTGTGAGAGGTCAGGACGACTGATCGTCCTTCTTTGATGATACTAAGAATAGCGTTCCACAGAGCTCGACGTGCCTTGGGGTCCATGCCTGTTGTTGGTTCATCCTGTCAATCAAAAGAATTCTGCTTTAGAATTTGCTGTCCAATGCATCTGACAAAAGCTTTAATCCTGTTTATTATATTAAAAGACATGACTTACCAGAAACACAACAGGAGGTCCTCCAATGAGCGCAATGGCCGTTGAAAGTTTCCTCATGTTTCCTCCACTGTAGCTGCCCGCTGATTTATCTACATATTTGACCAGGCCAAGCTTTCGGATGCCCCACTCTGCAACCTACAAATAAAGTAGAACATCTTTAGTACAGAGAGACTTTTAAACAATCATTTCTGTATTTTATGTTGTAGTACTGACCTCACAGACTTCCTTCTCGGGCACTCCTCTGAGAATAGCGTAAAACTCAAGGTGCTCTCGGCCGGTCAGAAGATCATTGATGGCGTCAAACTGAGGACAGTAGCCCATGTTCTGATGCACCTCGTCAATTTCTGATGTTACACTGATAAAAAGATACAAGCATTTAGTATACCACAAAATGTTGATAAAGTAAAAAAAAAGAATGATAAATAAAAATAGGATAGTGTCTCACCTCTTTCCAGCAAGGTAAGCCTCTCCACTGGTGACCACAGAGTCTCCTGTGAGCATCTTAAATGTGCTGGTTTTTCCTGCTCCATTCACGCCCAGTAGACCAAAGCACTGCAGAAAAGAGAATTTATGTTAGCTATATCTTTATTTGAATAAAAATAGTCAAATTAATCAAAGTTGTACCTCTCCAGGGGGGATGCCAACACACAGCCTGTCTACAGCTGGCTTTTGCTTCCTTTTGTAAATCTTAGTGAGTTGTCTCAGCTCCAGGATGTCTGTCTGTCCTCCTCCGCTCAGGATCCTCTGTCGCTCTCTCGCAACATCCTCATCCTCTTCTCCGATAGGCTTCAGGTGACTAGTAGATGACCTAAAATGTGACATAAAATGTATCAATTACTTTTAAATAACAAAAGCTAGAAGGCCTACTCAACAATTTAAACACTAGATGGCAGTGTAATTTACCTGGCTTTGAAGCAGAACCGATACTGTATCAGGACAGTGATGAAGAAGAAGACGAGCCCTTCAATAGCCATAGCAAACAGGTTCTTTCCCACCATGTCCCAGGCCAGAGGGGAGCGGAATCGGTTTTCCCCTGCACGCAAATATATGTAAGCACAATTAGTACAGAAACAGTAGTTATTAATTTGACATTAATTCATCTATGTGGCCTACTTACCGAAGCGTTCAAGAGCATCCGCCATTGCCTGATTCTTAACCATGTCGATCAATCCTCTTCCCAAACAGAAGTGAGGGAATATGAGGAAGACATTTTTGAGGATGTCGTTAATTCCACCAATTTCCTGGAACAAAAAAAAAAAAAAACAGACATATTGAGTTATATTTACATTGACATTTCTAAATCTTGTAAATTCATATAATACATTTGAAATATGTGTACTGTATAACAATAAAAGATTTACATTGCTTCCAAACAGCTCCAAGACAAAGGTAGAGACGCTTCCATTGATGCCTATGAGGATGTTGACACTAGTAAGAACCACATAGGCTGTGCTGGGGATCTTAAAGAAGAACGATGCTGGGTACATAAGTGGAGTGATAGACCACCTACACAAGGAAAAAAACAATCATTTTAGATCAAATGTAGGACAGATCAAACTGTTGTGTGGCTGTAGACATGTAACTCACCCATAGAGCAGCAGCAGTAGAGCCAGCACAGGTAAGTTGGTGGAGGAGACGTAAGCATCTTGTTGGAAACACACAAAGATGATGATGACCAGTGTGGCCGGTACTATGTAGTTACACTGTAAAAGAGACAACAAGCAATGAGCCATTCATGTTATTTCTAGCAAGATAATAATAATAATCATTTTGTAGTATCCAGTATAAAAGGGTCAAGCGTATCTTACCATGTCCCATACAAAGTTGGCCAGCCAGTAGAGGAAGGGCTGCACTCCACTGATAAACTGTAGGTGCTTGGCTTTGTTTACTCTTTCCTGGATGAGGAAGACCACAAAACTGGCCGGGACAAAGGACATAGCGAAGATGACGCAGATCGACACGAGCACATCCACTGAGGTTGTCATGCTGTAAAATTTAAAAAATGCATCGATAATTAGAATTTTGTCACAGATGTAGTCTGTAGCCTTTCCACCTTTTATCCCTATACTCACAGTGCAACTTGGGACAGCTGTTCTTTGGTGAGGTTGAGAGGGTGGTTATGGGCCGTAATGCCAAACTTGGTGGGGTCTTTGCCGGCGGGGAGACTTGCCCTCAGGATGCCGTTGTTCATCACGTTCAGAAATGAAGCAATGCTGTGCCATCCTTTGTTATTGAACCAGATCTACAGAGAGAAACCATGGTAAGTCATTTAGAAATGTTGGTAACAGATTAACAGATAATAGTTAAGTATTAATAACCAGTTAATTGATAATTTACAAATTATTACTTAAACATTAATAATCACGATATATTCACATTTAATTAAGGTCTATGCCACGTAAAATAGCATTTAATTGTATATTGTATATTAAACCTGTATAATCAGATTATGTCCTAACCTTGACATTATGATTTGTGTCCAATCCTTGAACAAAACTGGAGAGGCTGCGGAAGAAGCGATCTGCTGCAGTTCCCTGGAGAGAGGGGGAGAGAAAGAGAGAGAAGGGTGAGTACATTTGAGGACATGCACAACCAGTAATAAATAATGTTTCATCCAGTTTAGGTAATCTTAGGTAGGTAATCAGAAAATGTGATGAAAATATCCTTACTCTCTCCAGACGGAAGCGCCTCCTGAGCTGAGCAATAGCTTCATCGATATCCTCTTGGTGGGACAGAAGATGAGAGTTCCTGGCACCAAGTGAAAATCCTCCATATCTGTGTATAAATAGCATTAATGGGCGCATTAGATTGCACTACTAGGCAAATCAATATACAAACATTAGGTCTCAGAGGGAGAGCAAAATGTACCTGAACTCGTTGACATAAATCTTGTTTTTCAGGCTGTAAGAGAAAACAAATTCAGAATAAGTAATTTTCTTCAACAAAAAAGAAAATAAAACTTGACTGATGCATGAAGTATGTGTATATGTCATATGCTTATGTATGTTTATGTATATGTTGTATGTGTTACCTCTTTCCAATAATTTGGGCGTAGGTTTTGACCAAGTAGTCTGAAACATTTCTGCCGGTCAGATTTTGAAGTGTGTCTGTGTCGCTGATCTTTGTCTAGAAAAAACAAGAAAATAATCATTATTCATCACTATGAAGGACACAGGTAAATACAAAATAGCATTTGATATCACTTTATAATAACTACACACTATTAAGCATTTGTTAAACATAACTTCAACATTAATAAACACTATTGAGTTTTAAATACTGTTATTAATAAGTTATAACCTACTGTAAATCTACTGTAAACAGCTGCAAAGTATCTATAAACTGCTTATTCAAAAAATTTTAAAATAAATATAAATTATTGAATTGTTTTTAACGCGTTTTTAAATTCACACAACAAATCATAAAAATTGTATCAATTTACTACAGTCCAACTACCATGGACTATTTCACATTGATACAATTTAAGAAATCTCAAATACAATGTCTATAATCTATAATGTGTGGCTTGAATGCACATATAATACTTACTAATTACTAATAATTACTTCACAATTTGTAAGTAGAGGACTGTTTTCCTTTTTCTAGTGTTACCAAAATAGCTTTTAGATTGAATTTTCACTCTTTTTTTGGGCTAACCTGTGAAGGAGGCAGTCCCCCAGCACCAGCAGGACACTCGGGCAGCATCCTCTTACGCCCCCCACAGCTGCACTGACACAAAGGTGAAGGGTTCTCCATCGTCCAGTTGCCATTGTTAAACATCTCTGCCACTGTCTCCGGGACTTCAGGGACTGACCAATCCTCTTCAACCGCAGTACAAGGAGTGTCCCTAAAAACAACCAGATACAAACATTATCATATGAAATTCCCCTTTTAAATGTAGACAACTTTAGGGGACATCAACTTACGGTATGGGCTCTCCTTCCATGCACTGTGTTCCAAATCCTGGTTTATCAGTTAGAGCTCTTTGCAGTTTGTTGATATGTGGGTCCTCAGGCATATCATTGCTCATAAAGGTGAACTGTTCACCGTACATGCTGGGGTGCAAAGCAAGGCTGGGGTACTTTCCAAATGGAGGCACGATCAAGCTAAACACCAGGGCGATGCAAACGAAAACTGCTGGGAGGACAATCTGAAAGAAAGAAATACAGAAAAATTGAAGCCTAGTATATAGAAGTAGTTATACTTTATACATTTTCACAACATTTACTATTTCAACAAAGACTTTTAACACACCTGAGCAAAAAACCCTTTCCTTGACCGGCGAGCGTAGAGAAAGCGTTTCCATAGTAAAGCCACAAACTGCTGTCTCTTCAGGCTCCAGCCTTTGACCTGATATGAACCCTTTCCATCTGTACCACTGAGCCAGTCCGTCTCACGAGATTCTGCATGTGGACACAACACATAAGCGAAAATGTCCAATGTGTCCTTGAATAAACTTTTGCTTAATATTCAAATATGATATTGTTTGGTAATGATAGCAGACTAGACTGACAGCTATCATTACACTGCATGTTGGGTAGTGCAGTTCTACCGTGGTCACCTTCTGAGTCGTTGAAGTCAAAGTCGTCCTCAGTGAAGGGCTTCAGGCAACTCTGGTGGTCTCCGAAAGCATGACGGCGTCTCCTGCTTGGCACAACCCCATCTGAAGATAAATAATCATAAGTTAAGCCATTTCAATAATCATTTACTTTTTATGTCATACCTCGATATATAAACTACAAAAATATACACTAAAGTTACCTGAAAGCTCAACTGAGTCAACACCACTATCCTCAGCCACTTTCAAGAAGATCTGCAGAAGAAAAACAAAGAAGTTAGTGGCTTAAAAGAGACTCCTGAGGCAAAGATACCTCAATGACTTTTCAAAATGAATAATCTAATCCTGCTCCTTACCTCTTCCAATGTCGTGTCCGATATTCCGTAGCTTGAGATTCCCAGATCCGTGAGGCGGTCATCTAGTTCATGGAAAAGCTCAACAAAAGCTCCATCTTTGGCCGACTGGTAAGGCAACACATAGGTCAGTTCGTGCCCGAGATCTTCCACCATCCGAGCATCGGGCACATGCTTGAAGATAACGTTGGAGATCAGGGACACATCTGTGGACAATGAGACAGTAACAATTATTAGATTATCCAGTTTTGGAAAGAAGTAAATGTTATTATAGTTTAGATTTTTTTTGGTCTAACCGATTGTGGTGGTTTCGCTCTCTGGTTCACTGCCCAATCCAGCATCCGAACTGCTTTCTGATACACTATCCTCCTAAGGCAAAAAAAGCAAAAAACTGTTAAAACCTCCAAACTACAGAAAACATAATAACTTTAGCATAACGCTGCATTTCTTCCATACCTTTTCGCCTTTTTTGGTGTAAGACACGGTGCTGGCAGAATTGCGGCAGGACTGAAGGGTCAAGTCGTAGTCTCGTTTGACCAGGGTCAGGTAGTAGCCCGTTCCCAGGTGCGTTTTCAGGAAGAGAGAAGAGCCAACACAGCACAGTTTTCCGTGAGAAATGATGGCGATTCGGTCACCCAAGATGTCCGCCTCATCCATGTGGTGAGTTGACAAGATGATTGTACGTCCTGATGAGAGAACATTGTAGAATATGTTACAAAAATATAGGAACTGCATTTAGTAATTGACTGTGTAGCATAAAGGTCTGCTTTTACCTTGTCTGTATTTGAGCAGAAGATCCCAAATGCCTCTGCGAGCATATGGGTCAACACCAGCAGTGGGCTCATCCAAGATTACGACCTTAGACCCTCCGACAAAAGCAAGGGCTACAGACAGTTTCCTCTGCATCCCACCTACAAATTAAGAAATTGAAAAGAATGATTAAAAATTCATATTCACAGTAACATTTAAGTACAAATATAACTAACTGACCAGACAGCGTGCTTGTTCGGGATGTCCTTTTGTGGGGCAGCCCGACATCGTTCACAATCTGCTCCATCTCCGCCTTCACCTTCTCCTCGGACAAGCCCTTCAGACGAGCGTAGAACCAGATGTGCTCCTCCACTGTCAACCTGCATTACATAAAAAAACAACAAATGATGAACAAAACTGCCAACACTTAAGTTAAACTATTACAAAAGTGCATAAAAAGTTGTGAATACGCACATGCTAAAAAGTACATTATGTTGAGGACACACTCCCAGATTTTGCCGGATTGTGCTGAGTTCATTGCGGATGTCTTTGCCGAGGATGTAGGCTGTCCCAGAGGTGGGTGGAAAGAGCCCAGTCAGAATAGACCTGTCAGAAATAAGACATTTTGAGTTACCATCTCCTGAGTTTAAACACAGTATATTTCCAACAATGCTTATTACAGCACTATCTATTAATGTCAGGGCTTACATGGTTGTGGTCTTGCCGGCTCCATTGTGACCAAGGAAAGAGGTGATCTGTCCTTCATAGAATCTCAAACTCAGTCCATCAACCGCCAGTTTATTCCCATGGCTGTAAACTTTCACCAGATTCTCAATGTATACTCCAGGGTCAATGTGGCCAGGCTCCTCCTCAATGCACACAGCTGTGAATATAAGAAAATAGTCAGTAACAGCCATGACACAAAATGCAAAATACAATCACTGCAGTTTGTACCTTCCGCATTTCCTTTCTTTGATTGAGGACTTGACATGTTTTTATTTTCCTTCTCTCCACACCAGTATGTCCGTGTGAAGGGGAAGTACCATGGTCTAGGAATACCATACTGACCTAAAAAAAGCATGCGTATAAGTTAAGCCTATCACAGCAACATGAAATATGATTTATTAATGAATAAATCTTACCAGGAAACACAGCCTCGATGTACCAGGTCATTATCCCATACAGCACAGCATCAAACAACATGAGGCAGATAGAAGTAGTCAGATTGTAACTGTCTCCTTCAAGGGGGCTGGCCAGTAAGTTGGACCACTGGATTCCCACACCTTGCTCTTCAAACAGGGCGAAATACTCACAGCCAAAACCAAATGCCACTGGAGACAACAGGCTCTGAAAGAAGATTAGAGATGAGCATATTTTAGCATTTTGACTCCAGAATTACTTTTTTTTTTATCCTTTTCAATCATTTTTCACTCCACCTTTCTTGTCAAAATGTGCTATTGAAATCAAGTATACCGAATTGGATTGCATGTATTCTGGTCTCTTGTAACTTCAGTATCTTGCTAGGAGACATACTAGTAATTGCCTGAGCCGCTATTTCTGTACTTAATTGTCTAAATGACTTTCACATACCACTACAATTTTGGCTCCGAAGCCCACATAGTCTTGCCAGGCGACGCAGAGGACATAGGGAAGGTAGAGGGTGAAGTAGATGATGCCTCCGCAGGCCGCTGCCAGGTTGGCCCGAGAAAACAGCGTGCTTATGAGGAAACACTGCATGATGGTCACTACACCGAAGGATCCCAAGAATAGAAACACCACTCCGGAGTCACTATAAGGCAGCAGGTTCCCCATCTAAAAAGAAACAAAGGAGAATGTATTAGCTAAATAGATTTGTGGCATGGTGACATAATTTGTTGTGTAAATGGCCAGACAATGATGCGTGATTGAGTTCAAGTATTACTAATCAATTTTGGATTGACATTCTTAAGTGTTGATATAGTTTTGAATCCAATACAAACCTTTAGCAGCATCACCAACAGGCTGGCGCTGATGAGCAGAGGTATTAAACTGCTGATGAACCAACTGAGCCATAAGGTGCCATTGTTGAGTCCCATGATCCGCATAGTCTCCTTCAGTCGCGCCTCTTTCTCGTAAACCACTCCTTTGATAATGATGGCCACGGAGTACATCCAGGCCAAAGTCATGAAGAGGGGCATTGAGCGGCTCATCACGCGCAGGAAACTGAAAAAGAGCATGTAAAAAATATGAATAAAATAAAAAAATAAAATAATAAATAAATAAATAAATAAATAAATAAATAAATAAATAAATAAATAAATAAATAAATAAATAAATAAATAAAATAAATAAAATAAAATAAAAACAGTTGCTTACATGTCATCCACATAACAGGGATAAGGCATCTGCTGAATGTAGATCCCAGTCCGCTCCTTGGTGCCTGTGATGGCTCTGATGATTCCATGTTCAATGACGTCCTGTAGGTAGGAGAATCCACCCCACACGTACCTCAAGTCCTCAAAGGGATCTGCTCTGGGACCAGGATCCCAATATCTACAGACCAGATCAAATTGTTTTATTCACTTATTAACCACAATAAATGAATTAGTTCTATAGCATTAAAAATCTTCTTACGCGTCTTTGATCTTGTTGGTCCTCTCCACATTGTCAATATCCATGCGTATTTTATAGTTAACATTGGGAGGCAGATCTGAGCTGCTGCCGTGAGGGATGTCCGGGAACACGATTCCTGCCCAAAACTTCTGGTTGTTAAGGAGACCCATGGATTTGTTCACCAGTCGCTCCTCATTGGCCACCGGCTCGAGTTTATCAAGATTCACACACTATTGGAAGAAAACAATGACATATATTAAATAGTTCTCATCAAGATATGTTATTGTATAGAATAGGTAAAAGCATTTGTATCTGTTCAGTTTGTGAATAGCCAGATTCAAAATACATACAGTAATGGAAACATGTCCTTGCATGACTTTTATGGTTGTTTGAGGCCTTGACGTACTTTGTGGTGTGAGATACCTTTAGTAAATCACCGAGTAGGTCATTGGGTTGCTTGGTATGAGAAAGGCATTGAAAAATCCCTTAAATTCTTATATAAAAACAAAAGTAAAGTAAAAAGTAATTACTGATTTATTTCATATTGACAATGTTTCTATTATTATTATTATTATTTGGGTCAATGGAAAAACACTGGACTGTTTTTGAATGGGGCATGACTATTGATTAACACTTGGCAGGAGTTAAATAGAAGGTTGTTTGGCACTAGCACACTAACCCACAAAGAGCTAAGCCCACTAAACACGGCAAAGATTCAATTTGACAGAGAAACTGCCAGAGGGTACATGTGATTTAAGGACTTTTAATAGCCATGGTTGGACTAAAACAACTGAGAGAAGAAAAACAATAAAACAACCATTGTTCTGATGCTCTGACCTAAAGAGACCATTTCCATTTAGCCCAGTTCACTATAACTGCAGGATCACCACAACATACTCAGCATCATGCCTATTTGTGCAGTTCTTTCACATGTGGGTCATTCAGTATCCACTAAGGTAAGTTCACATGTCTATATGTCATGTGGAAAATTCTATTTGAGTTGGTTTTGTTCTTAGTGGTGGGTAAGAATCGAAACGCCGTAAAAACGTAAAAAGACATTTAGTTTTAGATCAGTAAAAATAGCTCATCATAATCTTTTCATTTATTAACTCAATTTGGCTCAAATTTTACTTGGATTCTCACCCTTTTATAAAACAACTTTTATTCCTCAGCACTCAAACTGACCTCCATGAAGCGAGAGATGGTCTGTATGGCCTGGTCGGTCTCATTGAAGACCTCTCTCCAGGTGTAAGATGACCTAGAAACCGTCTCTGAGGCTTTGGACAAAAAGTGAGCTAGGTCGGACACACGCCACTCTGTCCCGCTGAGCTGAGAGTTTAAGAATGCTGCGCTGGCATTGTTCTGGAGCAGGGTCTGGAAGAGTGAAAGAACAAACAAGATTACTAAACTGAGCCAACATTTTTAATTATTGTCTATGTCATATTATGAAGAATATGAAAGTATTTACATGAACTTATAAACAACAATTGTATCAACAGCAACAATACCGGTCTTGGCCACCAGGTGGAGTCTATGTATTGTAGATTACATTAGTATGATATGACTGGTTAATGCATACAGGCTCCACTGTCTACTTCTGTAGCTAAGAAATGAGCATTTTTTTTGTGATAATGGTCAGTCCCAAAGCATTAGCCTCTCAAGACATGAAGTTTTGCAGATGCGGTGTGGCATGTTCTGGGTGGTGTGTTGTCTTTGGTTTTCTTTGAAGGTCACATCAAAGTCCAAATTATAGCCCACTCTTTGAGATATGATAACTCTAAACAGGAAAAGCATTTAGACGTGAGAGCGTGTGTGTGATGTCAGTACTGTGGACCCACCCTGACTAAGTCCATTTCCTCGCTGCTCTCCATGAAGCTCCAGATTTTGGGTCGCATCTCTTCCCACATTCCTCCAAGATCCCGCAAGACGCCAAGCTCCTGAAATGTCTTATTCACCTGAAACACAAGGTTGAAGATGATTGATTATTATTATTATGTACATTTGTTGACTTTTCATATAAAATTAAGCTCTCAATGGTACCTCGTGAATTATTCTTTGTGTAGCTGGAGTGTCTGGTGTGTACAGGATCTTGCCCATGAGCAGAGGTTTCAAAGCCCTCCAGATCATTCTCGAAATCGGGCTTGACTCTAGACTTCGCATCAGGTTGTTGCAATAGGGAGCTGGAAAAATCAATAAATCGATATGGCGATAAAAGATTGTATTGTGAAATTATGATGATCTGCTAATCTGGGTCGTTGATTCATACATTTTTACTGCAACAATGCCAGTGTTCATTTTAATTAAAAAAATAAAAATAAACAGCATTATGATGAACAATGGATTGGATGTAAATTTAATTTGTAGTTAAAATAGTTTTCCGGAGACAATGAAAGCAGTAGTCAAAGACAAAAATAAAAAATCGAAATTATATTTTTGCCATATCGTCCACCCCCAGTTGAAAGTGCACTCACTTGAAGAGTTGTCATAAACCGAGGCTGCTTCTAACTCGCTGTCGTTGCCGTGGTTACCAAACAGGGCCTTGTAGTTGTTGTCCTCGTACCAGTTCAGGGATTTGATTTTGAGGCCGCCACCTTCGGGATGCCCACACACGATACGGGAAACAGCCTGGTACATCTGGTTTGGGGAGCCTGAGGCGTTTCCAGTCAGATACAAGATCTCTCTTCGCATGTCCTTCCAACTGTCCATGCTGGCGAACTGAAGAGGAAAATGAACAAAAAAATGATACCTTATTGTCAGTTATGAACACATACATATGGGACATATAGGCTACTGTGCAGAGAGGTTTAAAGCAGAATATCTTGTTTGGGAAATAGCTTTGAAAAAATTCAATTTATTCTGTTATTTTTTATTTGTTTACAAAAAGTAAAATGAGCAACCAGAAGTACACATTAATTTAGTTATGTGACCACATTTTAATTTCAGTGATTGTCTGTCTCTTTCTGACTCTTCATGGTAATCCCACAGACAGATTAAATAATGATGAGATTAGGTTTATGGAGCTAAACCAGGTGAAGATAATTCGTGAGGTTATGTCAGAAAGGTAAGACACTAAAGTAATCCTGGATTCAAGATAAAAGTAAATACTATAAAGTACTTCAGGGCATTTCTTAACACAAAAAATGTCAAAGTGGCTCACAGACAAGTGACCCATCACACATTTCCAGAACAGAACAACTTATTTCTGGACATGATTTCACTTGATACTCTCTCTGTACTGTCACGTTTACATGTGTTTAACTGCTCTGAACATACCCTCCAGTCTCATGTAACAGAAACTCAAACTACACTGTGCATTTGTATAGCTATCATTTATCACAACGCGGGCGCCTTATTTAAACTATGTGGAAGTGAATGTGCATGGCGGTGTAGGGTATCAGCGCGTTCTGCTGTGCCCCTGGACATTGAGTGCGTCAGGGTTGGAGACAGTTCGCACTTAGCCTCACCGTGATAAATACTGTTAGTCTGCTATCTCAGCTCTGTTTCAAGTGTGTACATTATTAGAGGTCAGATAGCATAGTGTTATTTGTGTGCTATTGTTGAACAATAGCTGTATTTTATAGGCGGAACATATATAGTTACATTTATGCTTGAACAGACAAAGTATTGTTGATTGCGATAAATAATTGGTATAATGGCCATATTGTGTCACAGCAAAGGGAGTAGACTCTGACAGGGGTTATTACAGGGCAAAGCCTATTAATGTCTCAAAAGTGGCCAAATACACACCAAGTTATGTCACCAACTCGTGATCGGGGAGGGAATGAAAGGAGGAGTGTTTTTCCCACCAAGTAAAACAAGAAAAGGGCTGACAAAAGGATGACCTTTGTATCTAGGCATAAAGTTATTTGGAGAATCCTGGAAGTTAACATGAACATAATATATAATGGCACGTAATGAAAGCAATGATAAACGGTGTGTGTGTGTGTGTGTGTGTGTGTGCGTGTGTGTGAGACAGGATGCAGAACGGGAGGTGCTAGCTCGCAGAAGGCTCGAGAACAAAGAGAGGTAACTATCGGCCATTCTCCTAATAGGCAGCCTCCACAAGTACGGGTCTATTATATTCAAAACTGTTGCTGAGTACACAGTAACTGCCAAACAAAGAGATGTATTTACAATGTAATGAGCCAAAACAAGCTTTTTTGTACTGTTTTGTCTGTAATTGCGAGCTTGACCTTATTCTGGTGTCAAGTTGTTGTAAGCAAAGGTTTCCAACTGAGAGAAAGTGAGACTTTGAGAACTGTCTCAAATCACCAGCACACACACAGACACACATACACACACACGCACACAGACACACATACACACACGCACACAGACACACATACACACACACACACAGACACACACACACACACACACACACACACACACACGCACGCACGCACGCACACAGACACACATACACACACATGCACACACATGCACACACTGTGGTTTTGGTTACTTTGCAGCTGACACTAACCACATTCACAGTCATATGTTTCTGGGTCTGTTGGAAGTATGTCAACTATATGCAAGACTATATGTGTTTTGGGTTACTGTTTGTTAGTTCATTGCACAGTAAATAGACATTACTCCCCAATGCTATAAGCACAGGATAGCTGTGAATCAACTTAAACATCTCAATTTTTTACACACATGACAGAAGATGTGTTTGTCGAGTGTCAATACCTATGTGTGTCAAGTGTTTGAGGTTGTTTCGCTGAAGGGAGTTTGTCTGTTTGAGTGCGAATGTGTCACTGTCAACAGCTGTGACTAGGTAGGGATATGTATGCATGCAAGCAGCCTAAGGGAAGCTGAACAGAAGTGCCTTAGAGTTACCTTGTGCAGCAGCCTCTGAGAGGTTATTAGAGTTCAAACTGATTTTTAACCAGAAAAGCTTTGATAGAAATCATCAGACTAGACTATATAATGGAAAAAGAAAAACTTGGCAAATGCATAAAGTCGGTGACATGATGTAAAGTCTCTAAATCTGTAATAAATGGATTTGTAAAACTAGATCTTTATAACCCATAACCCTGACTGATCATTTCTAAGTTGTTTATGTTGTTTGCTTTTCTGTGGTTTTCCGGGAAACTGTGTGAAAAATGGGACATTATCAGTGCTTCATTTGTCAAGCCAGAGGTATGGGAAGGTGTTTCGGGGAGGATTATTCCCTTATTATCGAGAAGGAACTAAAAGTAAGGGAACATGTATGAAATATTAATATGAATATTTGTAGTCATTGGTAGAACTTTACAATTATTAATTTTCATTTTTTTTGTAATATGTAATTTTAATCAGCCTCTGGTTAAAAATAAATAAACCAAAAATATAGACATGCCACAAGAGATGGGGGATCCAGTGAAATAGGAACAGGGGGAACCAGGTAAAAAGGTTTAGATCCCATGTTTGGAGGTAAGGGATCATGTTCTCTCATGTCCCCCCTCAAATTAAGCCCTTGATATTATGTTATAGAAAGGCCATTATATTGCCAACATATATTTGACCTCAACTGGATACTTTTGTACACTGTACCTGTTAGAAATATACATCAGTAGCATAAAGGTTACATGGGAGTGTTGATGTGTTCAGGCTGTATCAGACAGTTAAGTAAACTGTGATAATCTTAAATAAACCTCAAGTTGTACTAAATCAGCAGCAACTTACTGAGTAATCGTTAGACTATGTTGAAATGCAGAACACTGTGTACCAGGCACTTTGAGTAACAACAGGATTCATATTGTTGTTACTCAAAGTGCCTGGTTTTGCCTTTTGGTTGAAGAAAATGCATAACTGAGAACCTGGGTAAAAATCAACTAACGGTGTACTGTCCAACAATCATTATTTACATTTACACTTTCCATATTCAGACTAGATAACTAAAAAACAGCCTGAACAAGGACACTACAGATGTGCCTCTAACCGCACAGACAGGAAATACTATTTTACACATGCACTAATTCGTAAGCACAGCTGGGCTTTATATTTTGCCAACTCCGCAGAACTGGAGACTGGGACTCAGTGTAAGTGTGAGTGAGAAAGCAAGAAATATGATCCTTCATCTTTATCTGTTTCATATGATCTCTGTTTCAGGACTAAACCTAACAAAAATGTGAAGTGGTATATGCAAGAAAACCCTTACGAGAGCCAAATCAGGATTAAACCAGAACTTATCAGGACTAAACCAGGTCTAAAACAAGAGTATGGAAAGTCTAAACCTGGACTGGAATTCACATGTGGTCCAGACATCACATTCGGCCATCTTAACAGAGCAGAGAACAGGAACCTCAAGAGGTACCCAGTATGACTAAGCGTAATTCTGAATTCTGAATCTATTCTTAGTATGGGTTGGTTTTGGCAAATATTGCAGCTGAACGGATGAACTTTGGTGTCAAACAGGCCGGTGGTCCCATATGTTTCGTAACAGGAGTGAGATGCAATTATTTACCTCCACGGCCAGAGCTCCAAGGCATTCCAGGAAATAGTTTGTCGCAGCCAAGATTTTCTGAACTCAACTGAAAGTCTATATAACAAAACTAAATCAAGACTTCAATTGTAATAGACTCCTGAGTACCACTAAGAACGCCTCATGTGCCACCAGAGGCTCCAGAGGTACCCAATATAACTAAGCGTACTGTAATTCTGAATCTATTGTTAGGATTGGCTGGCTTTGGCAAATATTACAGTTGAACGGATGAACTTTGGTGTCAAACAGGCTGGTGGTCTCATACGTTTTGTAACAGGAGTGGGATGCATTTATTTACCTCCACGGCCAGAGATCCAAGGCTTTCCAGGAGATTGTCCGTCGCAGCCGAGACTTCCTGAACCACTTTGGGATCGGCCTTCACATCTTTCTGTTGTGGAGAAATATGATCATCAATATTCACAAATGTTATTATTTTGACAGTGAGAAAAAGCTTTATGGTTTGAAATATTAATTTTCTAATATTGAATACACTGAACAACAAAAGCATACAGTTTTACAATAGTCTGCATGCACTTAGATTACTAAAAAGAGGGAAGACATTAATAGCACATATTAATTATTAGTTTAATGACATTTGTCCATGATTTTAAATGAAATGTGCCTGTTATGATGTATAGAATGTAACTAGTAGAATTTACTGGCAGTGGCTGAGGCCCCACGGAAAGCAGATGTGCACACAGGTCAAAGTTCAAAGCAACCAAGAAAGAACAAGCCAGTGTGATTTTGACCCTTGTGTGTTGCTGTCAGTCAAGCTGCTGATGACTTGTGTGGTTGTCAGTGAGGGTCTCTCAGATATCACATGACGTTGTCGGCTGTAGGAATGTGCGATACTTGATAAAGTCAATTTATCTTAATTTATTTTTGCGTTATTATTTATTTTCCTTTTTTGTCCACATTCTTTATACCCTGTGCTTTCTCTAATATCTCTAGATAACTTTGTAATTAATGAATGTAATCAATATGACCAAAACATACCTAGAGTTTTAGTCTTATTTCATTGAGGAAAAAAAATCAGCATCTTGTATCATGTGTTCATGTATGAAACGCAAGTATTGGTTTTACAGGAAAAAGAAAAAAAAAAAAAAATCAAGCGTCCTTATATTTGCCAATATTGTAGGAAAAGGGAAGTTGGCGAATTTCAAAATACTGAATTTCTGACTATTGCTAAATAATGGCAGTTACTGAGAAACAGAGATTTGTGTGTTTGTTTCATTCAGTGCCAAGAAGAGTCAGTGGGTGTAGGGAAAGGTTACGGGATATGCGGGAAGAGCTGGTTACAAAAAAGGGCAAACAAGGCAGTAAACAGCTGAAGGGTCAGGGATGTGGTTTGTCGGCTGGACTGAGCTTGTAAACAGCTGAATGGTCAAAGAAATTGTGAAACTTTAAGGGTTGATATTTTGACATAATTTGACGACTTACTCTAATAGGTTTGAGGAAGTCCAGGTTGGAGAGGAAGTGGTTCTGTGCATTGTTTAACCATTCGCTGGACGACTTGCAGATGATTTCCTGCGTCAGGCGGGAGACATTGCGGTCGGCGATGTGAACAAACTCTTCCAGAGGTGTGGTGTTACAGAGATCGCGGAGGTGGAATCCAAAACCTTTAGTGAGAACCTAAAAGAAAGAAATAAAGATGTTTTCGGTCTGGGGTTAAAGGGTTGAGCAGCCTACAGTCTACGGCAACGTCTGGTCACATGACTGGACCGCTCAATATAAACTACTTAAACTGAAACAGCCTATCTTCAAACACTTTACAAAGCCTGAGTTTAGAGTCTAAATGCAGACACATTAATGCATCTATTTTTGAGATGTTTGAAAAGACGGCTCCAATCATTCAAGTCCTTTTCAGAGATACCAGAACAAAGCTGTGTTTCTCAGTATGTTCCCATATCGGGTCAAGATGTTACAGTATGTCTGGGATAGAGAAAACGCACACAACTGTCCTTGACCACTATGTGTTATCAGGGCTTACTCTATGTACGACAGTGGTTTTGGAGGACTGGACATCAAAACCATAATCATCATCGTGCAGTGTTTTTCAAACTGTGGTTCAGGCCTACTTGGTGGATCGTTTTAGTGGTAGTCAGAGGACTGGTCTAGCTCAGATTTTATTTTCAATTTAATCTTATATTGGTTGAAGGTTAAACAGAACCACAGCTGCTTAGTTAGTTTAGTCTTAATTGCATGAGCTTAGTTTTTGTTTAGACCTGGTCTGAGTTGTAATTTCAATGTATATTTTGTTATATTGTTACTGTTTTCTATCGTGGTACAGTCCTTACCACATGAACAGCTCTGTATATGCATATAACTGAAGGAAAAATCGAAGAAGACAATACAAATTAAGCAGCTCACTTAGAAACAGGCTGACTAATATGTTTTCTTTGAGCAATGACAGTCTATGCTGTAGATAAAAACCTCCTGGACGTTTGGATTGAGCGTGCACGTGTTCAGAAATGAGGCACGGGAGAGGGGGGAGTCATGTGACTACAGCACACCAACTGCAACGGGGGGATACTGTGATTCATTGAGTATGATGCTGTTGTAACAATGTGATAGACTGGTACAAAAATACATTGTGTGAGTATTTTTGAAGTGACTGCAAGATTTTTTTTTAAAAGATGCATAAAATGAGGACAATAACGTGAAGGAAGCTAGTGCTCAAAAACAAGGGATGCCCGTTAGTCCCAGATGCCCCCGCCCAGTGATTTTCAGCTGGGTATTAAGGGCTTAGCCGCACCACAACAGACACCGTCAAGACAAGGTCACAAGGCTGAATGCTGTACGATACTGAACAGTAGCCATGTTGTCCGGCTTCAGCTTGTATACTCTAAAGAAGAAATTAGCAATTTATAGGGTGAAGTCTGCATGTCCTCACAGTGTTACCGTGGGTTCTCTCCATCCAAAGTGTTAGCTTGGTGAATCTAAATTGCCACTAATGAATTTGCATAGAGTGGAGCAGGGAACACTAAACAAGAGACTATATACTAAACAACTTCTCCTGCAAACAGCTTTTGAACATCAGACTTCTTCCTGACGGCCAAATCACCGTACAATCATTGTATGGCAGTTGACCATTTAAGTCTGACTAAATCATTTTCATTTTTCACAGGTTTTAATAACTCTCACCTTCTCTAGGTTGACGTCCGCCTCCACAATCTGTCTCAGCGCGTGACGAGGAAGAGAAGCGTTGTGGTGAAGGAAGTGGGAAAGGGTCTCATTATCTCTCAAAAAGTCCTTCAGTTTGAAACCTGAAAAAAGTCAACACACATATACTTGATTAGTGATCATTGTTTAATAGACAACAACTATATATTTTTTTTCTTCTGGGGGTTTACTAAATGTGAGCCCCCCCCATCTCCTAGGACTTTTTGTTCTTTAGCTGCATACCACAGACGTCAAACCAGCTCTCTTGCAGACGAAGGTTACTCCCGGACATTTCCCTTTCCCCCAAATACCAGAGTTATTCTGCATCCTATATATATATTTTTATCCCAGGATTTATTTATTAATTTTAACAAACGAGCACAAGTTGAAAAGAGGAAGACCAGAGCCCACAGGCAGCTGGTGTACCAAAAACATCAACGCTGTTATTTTGACTAACAATGCTGTCTCTGTGTGTTATATAAGTGTAGCCTTTTACATGAGTCTGGTCTGCTTCATCATCCTGCTAATTACTTCATAATAAAATAGGTAAAATAAGTCTATATGAGCTGCAGAAAATGGCAGATTCCCCATAGCGTAGAGCAGTGGTTTTAGAACTATGGTACACTATGGCACAGTTTTAGTTCTGGTTTACACTGCATTTGGAGCTGTTTTATTCATATGTTGTATCTGATTTAGTCCTAGTTTAGATTTAGTCCTGATTTAGTCCTGGTTAAGACCTATACGATCTGGTTTTGCTCTGTGTTGCTGTTTAATATGAATTGCAATTTTTTTTTTTAGATTAGGGTTAGGTTACAATTGAGTTTTTCTACATAGGCTCAATGAAATGGTCCTGGTTAAGTCAATTATTTTCAGAGGTGGTTCTGGGTGTCAACCGTTCGTCTGGTTTAGCTCATCTCCAGTAAATCCCTATCATCCCTATGTGTTTTGAAGATGACACAGACAGGAAACACTTTGCACTCTCTGGAGAGGAAATGAAAGGGAACAGTACGTGTCGAGACAGCACATAGTTGATTTTTCTCATGCGTTTGGTCATTGCAATTATGGCGGCAGCGTTTTCTAGTCCATTTAGCCCCAGACCATTTGCCTGCATGAATTTTTTTTTCAATGAGCACATGTGCCTTTGTTAGCCACCTCAACTCTCTGGGGTGAACAACAAGGGAACACTAATTAGATCTAATCATAGTCCCTGTAGGAAGTCTCCCAGGGTGCTTTGTGTCATACAGGCTTTGCACTGATTCACTTTGGTATGAAAAGTAAAATGAGCAAAGACACATGATCATATTATTATTTCCTCAATATTATAATGCTGTTTTCATATGAAACATATCTGGAGGTGCATTTTATTTAATTTCTTTCAAGCTTGTTTGAGTAATCCTGTATGCTGAGGTGCTGACCTTCTCAAGCGCTGAAAGCCCATGCTTCATAGGTGATGAAACCTCATCTTAATTTTACTTTAAATTGCTAGCATTGGCTGATGTAATAAAATGGGTGTGGGCAGCAGGGAGAAAGAGGGCCTTAAAGGTCATAAACCTAATCTGAGATTTCTCAGCATAGAAAATTATACTTAACAATTAAACTTATAAGCAAATGTTACAGTGAAAATGATTGAAGAAGAGCTATCTTTGTGTGTCTGTAGGTACATCTTAAGAGACCCTTGATCCTGCAGGTTATCTGAGGCAAAGCAGCAACAACAGCAAAAGTAAGCTCTTATCTGTCATTATTTAACTTATGCTAGTTCCACAGAAGCCATGACAAACAACAAACAATCCCTATTTCATCACAAGTCCTCGCATGCCCCCGGACCTGCCAGTCCTGTTTCAGATTAAACAAATCGCAATGCAAACTTACAGCCAGTTAGTCCCATCAGCGGTCAAAGGAGTCAATTAACAGGGTAAAAAAAATGCAAGACAGCCACACCTCAACTGTTTAGATCCAGATCAAGGTTAGCTGGATACAGCTGATTCTCATTACTAGAGTACTGTGCAAATGCAATTAATTTAGCTTATAAGTTCAGTTATGTGAGCCTTTAAAAGTCCACTTGTGTACATATTAACAGACATGTCTCTATGTAGGCTGCTTACATATTTCTGTCTCTTCATGCTAATCCGAATCAGTGATATTGAGATCAAGTAGGGCAAAAGCTATGTGTTATCCCAGCTGTTAGGCGTAGCATCTATACTGTAAATACTCATCAGGATACATCTCTTTCTCTGACCCATCACTGGTTGAATTATTAAGCAACACGTGAGACCCCACCCTCCACAAGCTCTTTGATCCCTACATCACTGTCGCCTTCAATCGAATCTCTCACGTGGCTTTGAAATCACGAGACGACTGTATATGAAAAATCTATTATGGGAAAATGCACAGTTGTAGCCAAGACATGTGAGAAAAAAAATCTATGTACACATGGACCGCACAAATCATGAAGAATTACATGACCTCAACCTCCCATGATGAAGGCATCTGGGATTTATGGTGAATATTTTCTTTTCATTTTTGCTATTGTATTAATTTTTTAAGGCGTTGTGAAACTTTGTAGGTTCATTGCATAACTGCGGTACCTCCAGGCTAACAGCACAGCACATGGTAATCAAAACAACAGCCTCAATATAGTTATAGTGGTTGTGTGTGATAAGGAACTTATGAAATCTCCCTGAAGCAAGAGCACATCATTACATTAAAAATGTCTGGTTAGACATGTTTTAATTGAAGTTTGTTGGTTGTTTTTCTCTTTTTGTGTCAATTTGACCTTCCCTGTAGCACAAAAGGGTTTTTTCGAATGATGAAAATATCCACGGTCACAATGACCCTGGTTTTTATTATGTTCATATTATTGAACCATAGTGACTCATCTCTGTCTATAAAGTGTACTGTATATTTACTAGGCTGGTCTGATTTCTCTGTGTTGCTGATGTTCCAGGACCATCATTCTAGTTGTTGGTCCAGGACCTTCACCCTAAACTAGCACCCTAACCATGGCCCTAGCCCTAACCTTAACCAGTTGATATTCTGGGCCTAACCTTAACCTGACACAGGGACCAATATAACACCCTAACCATGGCCCTAGCCCTAACCATAACCAGTTGATACTCTGGCCCTAACCTTAACCTGAGACAGGGACCAATATAACACCCTAACCATGGCCCTGGCCTTACCTTAACCATGTAAAATCCTGCCAAAATCAACAACTTTAATATTGATCCTGGAACAACAGCAATACCGAGAAATCAGATCACCCATTTTTGCTTGTATTTTCTACTTTTTACATAATTTATTTTTATTTATTTTTGGGATGTTTTTACTGTTTTGTTTGTACTATCAAATATGTGCCTTCACTTTGCTGCACTAGATCTTCTGGGGGCCAATTTTAGGAGGACTTTTGGAAGATTGGATCATGTGTCTGGCCACCACCGATAAGGGAGGCAGAGGTCACACCCACGTCACTACTTTGAAGATCATTAATTCCATGAGTCGTCTGGTTTTTTATTAGCCTAACAGGGATTCTTGCAATTTCCAAAACTGAAGCTAAATGGATTAAGTGTTATGTAAGAAACTGGTATCAGCATGTGCACCTGTGTAGGAGGATTGGCTCTTGTTGAAATAAGTGAGAAATATGAATGGTTGACTCACTGCCATTCACAAATGTGTGTTGAGAAGAAGATATTATGGAGTAAATCTTACGAGCAGTGTTCTTTTGCAGCTTCCTGAGGGCTCGCAGCAGGCCCTTGTAGCCCTCGTAGCTCTTATCGTTCTGGCTGTAAAGTAGGATCTTCTTGGCATCCATGATGAGACGTGAAATTCTGGTGATGTTCCAGCAAAAGATCAGATTAAACCAACCGGACACTGATCACCCTTCTGATTGAATTTATCAGAAATGAAACTAACAAATATAAATAATTATAGCAAATAGTGTTGTAAAAGGTAGCGGTATTCATTGATTTATTTGGACTTACATCGAATCGTTGAAGTTTCCCACCACCCCGGGGCTCTCTCCAGGTGTAGAAGAGCGGAAGCAGGGGTTGTTGGCATTACAAATGATGCCTTGTACCCACGGCAGCGTACCAGCTGAGGGCATGGCCTTGTTGGGAAAATGACCTGTAATGTTAGAACAGAAGATAATTTATGTAAAGAACTGCAACAAAAAACACCCACTGCTGACAGTCAGTTCATATTTAGTCTTATCTTCGTGATTGTTTTAACTCTTATCTGCTGACATTTCAGCTACTGTTGTAATTTAGATAGACGTTGATAAGATTACAATAACCATTACAAAAAGATAATCAAATACAGGTCAAGTGTTTAACCTGCATATTTAAAATAAGAATTATTCATTAGATTTACTTAATGTAATATTAAACTCCAAATGTGACCTGTGCAGTTGATGTTCTTCGCTGTTTGCAGATGACTTGTTTAGCTTTGTCAACAGTCATATGTTCACAGTAAAAGTCATTTAGTAGTTTTTAGTTTGCTTACATTCATGTTGCTCGTAGGGTGGATAATGTATTCTGACGGAAATTAAGATGAAGAAGATAAACAATGGCCAGATGATCTCAACCAAGAGCTGGATCTGGAGAAGAAAGAGAACACAAAACGGTTTAATCACTTAATCACGGTTTAAGACACTTCTTAAATAATCAACACCTAGTTATGACTTTATATCTTCATTTAGATCTATTGGGTCAATTTAACTTTGTTCTGGTGTGTGTCTGTGGGGGTCTGTCTGCTGTCTGTTTGTATAAACAGTCATCAGTATATGGGTTAATAAGGGGAGACACAGAGAAGTGTGCAGGCTTTAGATGACTATGGTGGGGTCCATCTGTTCCATATGGCCCCTTTGTCTCTGCTGCTGATTCAAAGACTTAACTGCTGAGACTCACATGCAGCACACGGATAAAGAATAAGGACAGTGTCTTATAAACGTATTGAGTCTCTTTGTTGGAAACAACTGGACTGGAAGTCACAAGCCAATCGTGTTCTTCTGATGGACAAATGACCTAATTGTATACAGATAAGATGCACCACTCAGGCATAAAGAACCACTATCTGATTCCAGAAGTGGACTTGATTTACATATCTTCAAGTGAGTGGGCACCAATCTGAACAAAATGGCAGCTGGATAATAGTGCTCATGTGAAAGTTCCATTATCACATCTTTGACTCAATGTACTAAAGTCTTTTGGCATAAAGACAAGTCCCATATTCCAATAGATGTGGCCTGCCTACACTATGAATATGTGCATAATGATGAAGGTGAGCCACAACAGTATAATGTCTGATTCAAAGTCAGCACATTAAACATAACTTACTCACACTATAACTATGAATGGTGAATCATGAGTAGAGGTACTCACCGTCTGTCTCCGTCTATAGGTGAAGTTCTTCCACAGAAGTAAGCCCAGCTGAGTGGAGACTGCCATGTTGCTGTCTTCACGGCCTCACTGAGCCCACTTCAGCTCCTCACTGTAAAAAACCAACAAGATGGAGTCAGGGTTAGTGAGACCAAAAGGCAATAACTCTGCCAAAATCGGCCCCACGTCCAAGAACAAAAAAGGTCTTCAGCATATGAAAAAACCAAGCCAGTTTAACGCGAGGGACTTACAAAAAGACTGTGTTAGATAAGTTAATAAACATTCAAGGCAAAGCAGTAAAAGTCAAAACTATAAAAAGTAAATATATTAAATACTAAACTACCACAAAAATGTTATCTTTCAACACAAATGAATACAACCAACAGCGTCACCTTAGAACAGCAGTCTGCAGCAAGGCACAGCCGAAGTGTAATGAAGAGTGAAAAAGTCAGACCCAAGTCTACTTAATGGAGACTCATCAGTCCAAAGGTCGTCGTGACCATGATGACGACTGAGTGGTGGGCAGTGTCAATGGGGTGAAAGTTGTTTGCAAATTATTTCTTCGATGTAAATACAATTGATGCTTTTGCTAGTTTATATTTTCACTAATGCAGACAATGACTGAAATACATTTTTGGGGTTATTTTATTTATTTAAAATGGGACAATGCATATTCATTAACATTATGAGTCAACATGTAAATATGCCAATATGCAATTTCAATGGTCAGCTTTTTACATCACAGAATTAACACTGCTATCACCGCCACACTGAAATAACTTTATGTATCATTGTCAAGGACGCTTGAGGCAGACCACTCCTGTACATTTAGATACTCTATCTTCCAAATATGGTTGCCATTACAATCTTTTCAAGTTGCATGTACTTTGTATCATTAGTACATCACAGTGGAATTGATTAAATGGTGCAATAGAGATACTTTGGGATCAACAAACAACTGCGACCCTTGGACAATACCTGTTTTTCAGCAAATATAAAAGAATATTACCTTCAAACTGCTTTTGTGTTAATGTCTTATTAACAAATGCTCTGTAGCGGTCTGTGTGGAGACGTAACCCTACACATATGGCGCAGAATGACTGTTTGTGTGTTTTTTTCACAATATCATTCATTTTAGTGGTTCTTTTTTCTGTCCTGGTAAACAAACTGAAGTCCATCACCTCCATTTTGCGTAAACAGCTCAAATACATCGCGATAAATTCACTTGAGAATAACCAGATGTGATCAGAATAAGCATTATTTTCTCAACGCTATTTCACAGACATAGGCTACCACACGGGATTTATATCAAATGATGTCATCGTCAATAGAATAATATCGTCGGCCTCTGAAATCTCCGAGATAAGAGCTCAGCTGAGTGTTACGAGCTCCGAATGGTGCAGAGCCAGTGCGCCTCTAGTGGATCTCAGAAATAATTTCATTTTATACTTGTTTACCATCATTTCTGCATCACGTGTTGAGTCACATCCTCATGCATCCTTCACAAAACTGTCTTCTTTCCAATTGTTTGTGGACAAAAAGCCAAATGATGACCATAAGAGACGACGAAATGTCAAGTTTTAGATAAAAGGACTGTGTCACTTATAATACATATACATACAAATAACAAAAAGCCTATATTGTGCGTAGTGGTCTACAGCCATAGTCCTATTGTGTCTTTGTCTAAAGCTTGGATTAATGTGGTAAACAGGACAAACTGGATTGAAAAGCAGTCATTTGAAGGCTTTTTTAATCAATGATGTGATACAATGTAAAGTCATCAAGGAGAAGCTAGTCTGTCAAAATTATTTTTATTATTTTTTTTATTGTTCCATCGTGCACTGGGCTCAGCGATGCTCAGCCACAGCCACGTCAAAACCCACAGAACTAGCATACAACAACAGATGGGTGGATTTCAGCATAAAACACCTAACTGCAGAATACACATGGAAAAAAAGGAAGACAATTCATTCACTGCAATAGAGGATTTCAATATATTAAACAGAACATATAAACACATAAAGCGCACGTGCAGCCACTTCAAATGAGATAATTACAAAAATTTTCTCGTAAGAACGATGTGTGCGAAAAACGAGGCTTTTATTTTGTAACTCCCCCAACCGGAAGCTTCCTTCAAATGCACTGATCTTGACTTTTTTTCGCGAAAAACAGACCGTCAACGGCAAAACAAAAACAAGGTAAAAAAAAAACTGCATAAAAACAACAGATATTCTTATTGAGACTTTATATATGGATCAAAATATATTCCAACAAGCTCTTTCCATTCAGCACACAGCGTGACAAGTTCAATTTATCAACCACCAAGTTTCGCAAAGACGATCCAAAACATTATCAAAATTATTATTATTATTTTTGTTGTGTTTACTTGAAAACTAACAGGGAAGGCTACCGTACATCATTTAATTTCAGTTTTTATCCGGGTATAAGCATTTACTAATCACAAACTCTTCCCCGTTAGACAAAGAAAGTCACACATCACCCCCCCCCCCCCCCAAAAAAAAAATAAAATTCAAACTCACCGAGCTTTATCTTCTAAGTTATTATCCACTCGATCACTTTTCATAAATAAAAAGAGCTGTGGGTTTAAAAATCTCCTATTGTCACGGTCCTGTTGCGTGTGGACGTCTCAGTGTCTGGTAAAACCTGGGTAAAACGGTCTTTTTTCATCCAGCAGGGTTTTATAGGCGCCTCGGTGCAGAGCGAGAAGTGCAGAGAGGCAGAGGTAACTAGCGGTCATCCTTTTGTTGGAGCTCCATATAAGGAGAGCACGTGCGGAGTCAAAACATCTCTTAAAGGGGCACACACGCAAATAATGACCTTTTTTATATACAGAAATATCAATCAATGTACTAATTTAAGATCTCATAACCTTTGCTTGTTTTACCTATAGCCCTGTAAAAGTGTTAAAATGTAAAAGGAGACAATTACTATTCATTAGCCTATTTATATAAGCCTGGCTGCAGCCTGCAAACAATTCATGTAGGCTTAATACTCAGTTAACATGGGTAGACAATGGACATTAGCGTCCAAATGCTGGTAGTTTTGATTGTGGCGAATAACAAGTGTTAACTAAGCACAGATTTTGTGTCATATTTGACTTTGTCCTGCTGTGCTATGGATCTCAAAACAACATAAGGTGCCTGATATATTCATATAAACATAAAACATCAAGGAAATATAAAGTGAACCGGGGCTATGCATCTATTTAAAGTTGCCGCTCAGTAAGCCAAAAATGTACTGTAAAAGCCTATCTATAACACTTTCTGTTTCTGTTTATGGTGAATATGTCTCCAATGTGTACTGTAGCTGTCTGTGTTGATCAGAGAAGGCTCTTCTCCCTGGCGTGCTCTGGGACATGCTGCAGCCCTCTGTGACCCTGAACAGGATAAGCAGCTTAGGAAATACATGGATGTCAACTTGTCATTCCTTCATTTACACATTTGGTCTCTATCCATCAAAACCACCGTTCACATATTTACACATCATGAGCAGTGTACGGCATCAACAAATGAAAATATTATTTACCATTGCCAGATAGGGCCAATAATAACTACACCATGTTTTAGCCGCCATTTTCCTCAAACAGCTCATCTCTCCTAAATGTACTCAAAGTACATAACTAGTACTTATTAGTCTGACCCTATACTCTCACCTTTATTTATTTTATATGTAAATCCATAATGGAAAAACAGAGACTAAAGTCTAAAACAGATGTATAGGACTAATGCATAGGACTGAGCAGGTCTAACCTAATACTAAACCGAGACGAAACCAAGTTCAAATCAGAACTGTCCAAACAAAGGCAGACATCTTGAACTAGGTGTGAGCTTAAAAGTAATTAAAAATTGTCATTACATTTGATACAATGTACATTACTCAAGTACAGTACTCAATTACATTACTCAAATACATTACTCAAGTGCATTACCCAAATACAGTACTCAAGTGCATTACTCAAGTACATTACTCAAGTACAGTACTCAAGTATATTACTCAAATACATTACTCAAGTACAGTACTCAAGTACAGTACTCAGGTACAGTACTCAAGTACATTACTCAAGTGCATTACTCAAATACATTACTCAAGTACATTTTTTTCATTACTGTCCACCTCTGCACAATGGACACTTATTGGACATGCTTGTAACCATCTGAACCTACAGTACATAACAAAGGTATGGTTTTGAACTTGTGACAGGTACAACAAGGGCTCTCAGCAGGCTCCCATTAAAGCCCTCATTCAAAGAGATTAGCTGTTTAATCCATGAAGGAAGGACTTGAACTGTCAGCATGGCTGAACATTGAGGATAATTGATCACTGAATGTGTGAATGTTATCTTTTTATGAATCTAGGCTGACTTCAGAAAACTCGGGATGCGGTCAAATGCTTATGATTCAGATTAGAGAAATGTATTTGTCGTCTGGTCCTGTTCATGCCCGGACATGTCCAGAGGTCCCAGACAGACAGACATCTATTGTGGCACTGGTCTTCTGCTGATGTTTTCTTTATGTTCTTCATTCATATTCTTCATTGTGATTCTTAATTTGAGCTTCAGCAGATTTGTCGTGAACATTTGTGCATGACTATATCCTTTGGCTTGATGTGATTTAAAATGCTATTTGAGCTCACAAGTAGATATACAGAAAAAGTGAGTATCATAAAAATATTAAAACTGAAAATTCATCTCAGTTATTGGGGGGACGTTCAAACAGACAGAGGAATCATAAAACGATTTCAGTCTTATTAGGCTGTGAGTTGTAAACTATCAGGTACTATTACTTCCACTTAAAGGAGAACAAAGGTTTTGTTATGGCTGGCCCAGCATGAAGCAGCTCACACCCAGGAGCTTATGGGAGATCTCCACCGGAGCCCGGCCGGTCACTCAGGGCATTCAAAAGCCTTGAAACTGCTTCAAAAAAGACAGGACTATATGGGATTTAGACTGTTTACTAAATATGTCTTAACATAGGTATAGTTTTGATGTGTTAGCCAAATAGAAAAACATATAAAGGCATTTGTAAATATTTACCGTTAAGTTATGAACAAGGTACAGTCCTCTATATGAACCCACTATATGAATAATAATAATAATGCATTAGTTTTATCTCAACACTCAAAGACGCATTACATTATTCATTCACTCCACAGTCACACATGGTAAGCTACTAGTGTAGCCACAGCTGCCCTGGGGCACACTGACAGAAGCGTGGCTGCCAGTTTGCGCCTAGGGCCCCTCTGACCACCACCAAACACCAATCACACAACCATATTCATTCATTGGCAATGTGGGTTAAGTGTCTTGCCCAGGGACACAACGACAGTGTGCGCTCGGATGGGGACTGGAACCACCAACCCACTGCGCCACTGATCTTTTAGATATTCTTTATAATTTACCTTCATCCATCATGCCATTACCTACAAGCACGCATGTCATCAAAAAAGGCCAAAAACATGTATTTTGTTTTCTGTGAAGTATAAAAAATAACAGGAAGAAGGGCTATCTTGCTAACAACCAATTCATTGAGCTACCTATACGACTAGCTGAATGTCGTTTTGCTGCATAGTTCTTTGCTACTTGCTCTTGTTTTAATAAAAGCGTCTTTCATAACACATTTATCTTCTCCAAATGGGATCAAAATGATTATTTTCAAAGTGGCCCAGCTGATCTTACATCAGTTTTGGCGTCAGATCAGCCCAAACATGGCAGCAGCAGCGAGATGTGCAGTGATCCCAGATCAGCACACCTCCTCAAAGAGAGTCTTGATGAGAACGGCTCCAGATTAGATTAGAGACCGTGGCTCTGATGAATGTAATCCATCATCTGTAAGAGGAGGAAATTTATGACAATTTAGTTTGAGGAACTCTGTCATCAGGTCTTAGTGTGGAGTCTTCACAGAGGCATCACTACAAGCAGAATATAAAAATACAAATGAAGTAAAAACGTGAGGGATTTGATTTGTGACTGTGACAGAGACTGAAACAACATTGTCTTTCACTGTAGAAAGAGTTCCTGCTTTTTATGTCTCATGTCACCTTTGCACTACGACTGCAGGCAAAACAAAATGTGTGGCAGTTCTATTTCATCAACTAAAGTCACAGATAAAACATGAAGAAGTGACTGTTTTGAGAATGCCTCGCTTCTTTATTCCAGTGTGTTAAGACAGCCTGTTTGAACTGTATTCCTCCCCCCACAGAGCAGACTGTGCAGTGAGTGTAGCCTGTGAAGTAAGCCCTGATGCAGGGCACCGGGGGAACGCACTGATCAGCATCCTCACAAACATTAGGCTTTGTGTGATCGGTGTCACACTTCTGTCAGGTGTGGCAGCGCATCAAACTGAAATAATGAGGCCATCGTAATTAGTGACAAAAGTCTTCATTTATTTAATGGGAGATAAACTGTTTGTTTGTTCTGGTGATTATCACGTGATACTTTATTCATTATATTTCACAACAGATCTGTGAACTATACAACATTTTAACATGATACATTGGTATAGATTAAAAGTCAAAGCTACAAATTAGAGGCTCCTGTTGTGACAGGACAGTGGTAATGTGGGTGGGAAGTTTGAGCTGCTAAATACTTGTTAATAATAATGTTTATGTTTTTTATTTATTTTAAATTATTTGTATTATTATTTTAGTTTTATTTATTGTGATAAAATAATATAACATTGGAATTGGAATAATAAGCTGCTTCCATACAAGAGCATATTTCCTCAAGTATAAACCTTAAAAATAGTGAGGCATAATTAAACTAGGCTTTCATATACTGTAGCTGCACAAAAGCAAAGCCACAGACCCATTCAAGCATTTCAGAAATTGCAGGTTTGGGATGAGCTTTTTGTATGCTGCCTGCACAGGCAACAACTTGACAGTGAGTTTCAAAGAGCATCGGAGGAACACCTGAAGGGAGGTGCACGAGGAAGACGAGAATCACAGAAGTGGTTCAGTCATGCACATCACACTAGACTTGTTTTTATTAATCCCTACTGTACATCAACACGCCTCTTAAAACAGCATTGGCTCACATCAAAACCAGCCTGCTTTTGTGCTGTCATCTTCACAAATGCCTACCTATTTGCCCCAAACTACACTAAGTTTTTTCTTGTGCAAACAAAGCCTTAGGTTGTACTTAAGAGCAGAGGTGGGTAGTAGTTACATTTACTCAGTTACATTTACTTGAGTAACTTTTAAAATAAATTGTCCTCCAAAGAGTAGCTTTACTGCACAATATTTTTTTACTTTTACTTGAGTAATAATATTTTGATGTAACTGTACTCTTACTTGAGTACAATCTTGGAAATCTAGAAAGTGTAAGAGTACTTTTACCATCTCTGTGTGTCCTGTAAAAACAGCTTTATGTGAAAAATGTGATGAAGTGGAAATTCTGTTCCTTGTGCCTGTGCTTGTTAATTATTTTTATTATTTATCTTTTTTTAAGTTCATCTTTTGAAAAATCTAAGGAAACACCACTATTCCAAATGAAAGTATTCCTAGGAGAAAGATATTGCATAAACTCTTGTTAAGTTTTATTCATGCATGATATATCACAATATATTATTGGTAAAAAAGGTGGGCTAACAACACCCCCAACTGGTCACATCTTTGCTTGATTTAACCACGTCTCGTTAGTTAGTCCCTTCATAATAAACCCAAATGATTCCCTCTCCACCAGCCCTTCATGACCGTGTGCTCTGAATACAGATAGATCTCAGCAGGAAGCAGCATGGGCGAAACACCCTGAGCTCTAAAATCACCCTCATCTACATAATTGACATTATACATGCTGCGTGGAATAAATAATTAAAAAAATAAATATAAAAATACCACCTCTGGCTCATAGCTCTGCTTCCCTCATTAGTGGGCAAACTGCGCGATAGTCAGTTCTGGCGAATGAAAGTCAAGTGAAGCAATTGCAATAATTACATTGGTGAGTGCGCTGGGCGGGGGTTTACTATAGTGGAGAGCTATGAGGATGGAAGTGTTACAGGTGCCTCTGATTAAGCCTATTGTGGACGGCCCTCCCCTGTTCTTATCTGAGCCGCTGCCAGTGGTGGGTGCCTTAAGCTCCGCGACTGGCCTGCTATAATGAGCTCCACAGACAGTCCCTGTAATGTGCACTCCAGTGGACCAGTGTATAGACTAGACAGTATTTTTAGTGTAAAAAAGTATCCATAAATAAAAATCCACTCATTGTTTGCTAGTGTTGATTCCTCTCTCTGTATAAATCATAATGCCCTGTCTATTGGCCCAGTCCTGATAGAACAATATCCCAACTTTGCTAAGCTCTAGTGAACATCCTTTTACAATTTTGTGCCAGTAATCATTATTATTATTAACTATACCAAAGCGTCTGTATTTTGATGCAAGCAGACTCTACCATATGTTTCTATGCCCCCAGCGCATAGATCTTTAGACTATTGTGGCATCAAGTGAACACAGCCTATTCATGCTCCTCACCAAGGAACTCTACCAGCCCAGTGTCTTGTTCAGCCCATGTGTGGTCGCTAGTCAATTTTTCTACTGATCCAAACGCCCTGGATGTCCAATTCAAGTCTCCATTTAAAGGTAAAGACTGTCTTCTTTGGCCAAGTGGCAGGAGGTAAGGCCCTCAGGAGGTAGAGCCACGGCTCTACATCAATCACAGGGAGGCAGAGGTGGAGATATGGATTGAGTTACATGGGAGGACAGGGTGGAGAGGGTGGAGGTGTTGGGATAAATAATAAAGGTGATGCCAGAGTCAAGATGCCAAGTTCTTTAGTTTTTCTTTAGTGTGTAGTCAGTTGTCTTTACTTTCTGAACTACAGTATGTTTATGTATAATCAAGATGCCTGTTGAGGGTAACCTATCCCAGTATTCCCATTAGGGGCCCTAGGTGCCTGGAGCCTACACCCTGGAAGTTTGTTGCAGGGATGACATTCAGACATACACAGACAGAAAACCGTTCACTTTCACATTCAGGACCAATTTAGAATTCTCCTAACATATGCATGTCTTTGGGCGGTGGGAGGAAGACGGAATACCTGGAGAGAACCCACGGTAGCACGGGGACATGCAGACTCCACCCAGAGAGATTGCAGTCGGTCGGCCTGAAGATCGAACTTAATAATCTCCTAGCTGGGAACTACAAAATATTATTGAATTTGGTCTAAATTTTTGACTACGTGATGATGAGTGAACGTGATCTAAGGCTACAGACTGCAATATACAGTGTTCAATTCTGTTTCCTGACTATAACATGCAATAGATTTAGTATTTCCGGTTATGATGTGTTTTTGCCATACATTGTGCAGCAGAGGGCATGATAATAAGAGACCTAAAGAGTTCAAGGTGAGAGACAGAATAGTGTTTTGGTGAATCACGGTGAACTTGGTCGGTGTGTTTAAGAAAAGTGCACCACTGTGTTTTTGCTCTCTTAAACAAGCGGGAGGTGGCTGAGAGGATCGACGGCCTGACCGCAGAGTGGGGCCTTTGAAGCTGCTCCATGCTGCGAGAAACTGTATTGGATTTAGAGAGACTGCCTTTCAAAAGACGAGGGTGAAAATAAATAAATAAATAAAAACACAGCAAATGAAAGACAAAAAGAACCAGTCATATGTGGAGGGAGAACATCAAAAAGCAGCCAAAGATATCTGCGGTCGAAATATATGCAAGACACGTGTAGTGTGTTTTAATGGGGATCTGTTATGCTAACTTTCTTCTTTTGCGTTCTACCATGTTACAATGTGGTTTCCATATTAAACAAAATACCAGCAGTTGTATGTTTCAGTTACACAGATGCTGGGGCACTGACCTTCTCCGGAGCTGAAAACACTTCGGTACATAGATAAGTGAGGAAATGCCACTGTACATGTGGGTGTGGCCAGCAGTGGTAAAAAGGGCTTTAAATGTTTATTTTTTTAGCAGAAAAAGCAGCAGCTTCCAAACATATGTGTTCAATCAATATCTTTATAAGCCTCAATACACCATATGTATCATTAGCACTGGTCATGGATGCTTACTGTGGCTCTGAATCTGTTTATGCACACTCTCTTTTACATTTAAAAAGGGAAAAAAAACATTAAGCAGCATGTCTTCAATCATGTTTTCTGCATTTTTGCATTGGCAAACGTTGCTGGGAGCCGACGCCTGTGCATGTGTGTGTTCTTAAAAGCCCAGTGAAGTCCACCGAGTAAAAAGCCACTCTTCATCATCTTTTATCTCTCCTGCATTTATACTACACGAACACTGTGGAGCAGCTGTTGCAGTATTTTTAGAGCTTTTTTGTACCGAAAACAGAGACTTTAGCATTTCAAAAGTGAGAATTTGTGTTTTTCAGGTTTGTACTGTAGGTAGCAAATCAGTATAGTTGCACCTTCTGGTTGTCTTAAAGGAATACATTTATATATTTTTTTGAAAGCATTATTCTTCTGGGAGAGAGAGAGGATGCTGCGTGTGTAATGATACACAATAGTGAGAGAGTTTCACCGGAGAATAGACACATCTGTTTTATTGTGGGATTAGCATAGTAGATGGCATTGGCTAGTGTGTCTGCTTTTAATTGCAATGTATTTTGAATATCTTCCCCTAGCTCCTCTTTTTGAATTGAACTTCTGCAGTGCCAAAAACATTTGGGAACAAGGATTACATTATTATTTTTATTATTATCTAGTGAGGGATTAAGGATTTGTCTCAAACATGTGAGTGCTGCTCAGCTAACCACAAGAACAACAGATTCTTTAAAGCTATTGTAAATGCCCTATATACAAATGACAGCTCCTGAAAAGAGGAAAATAAATCCTGCTGTTTAAAGTAATTATAATTACTTAAATCGGCCTCATTATGCCTTTTTAAGCTTTTTGAATTATATTATTCACCCATCTCCCTTTAAGGCCCTCTTTCTCCCTGCTGGCCACACCCTCTTTACTACTAAAGCCAGTGCAAACATCAAAAAGAAGTAACAAGGTGTGTTTTTCTCTACATCAAAAGCTGAAACCAGGAGTTTTTAGCTTTTGAGAATGTCAGTGCCTCAGTGTATAGGATAATTCAAACATGCATGAAAAAACAACATTATAACATGGTTAGTTAGCATAATAGGGAGCTAAAATCTGCAAATGTTGACATTCATTATTTGTCTATTTTATACTGTCATAGTAGACAATGTTCACTTATATTTTGATTTAATGAGTTGATTTGATGGTTCAGAGTGTACACAGCGTTTGTTCTCAGATATGTCACTTTGTCTGGCTGCTGTATAAACAGAGTGGACAGCAGCATAACAAAGTACTGCTCAGAGACACAATTGACCTTTGGGTTCTGATCCCTTAATGTGTGCTCTGTGCTGCTGCTGATTATGCCTCCTTTGCCTGGATCCAAATCTATAAAGCTGTTTTTTCTTTATTATATAAAGATGGTTAGGCCTAAGTGAGCATGACCTGCCTCTGTTTAATAGTGATAGCTTCAAAGGTGGGTTAAGTACCAAAAACTGTACTCAAAAATAGTTCAGATTTGTTTGTTTACTCCCAGCAACTATGGGTCTAAGGCGGAGTAGACACTGGACCAGACCTGCATAGGCATCCGGCCCTTTATCCCTTGTCAATCCCGCAGCAGACTTAGCAAAGCGGTCAACAAGAAAAAAACTCCACATGCATGTCCGCAGATTGTAACTGTGAACTCAAAAATGAATTGCCAGATCAATTTAAAATTGTATACACAGGTACATCATAAAGATGCCAAACTGGATTGATTTGGATACTTCTACAATGAATATTAATTAAGTAATTAATTATGTTTTTACCTTTTTGCCAGATCTTTTTCAACTTTTTTGGACAGTTACATATCATGAAAACGCTGAACTAGATTGATTTTGGTACTTCTACAATGAAGAAGAAGATTTAATTAACTAATTAATGTCCTGGAGCACTTTAATTCAGCCATTAATCCTGAGGAACATAAACAATATCTTTTTGGTACAGTGATCCAGGCTAGGGTATATTTAATGTACATATGCAAATTACAGATGTCCTATAAAGAACCCTTTAGAAACCACACAATGTCCAATTAAGGTGGCATTTGGGGCAGACGTATGGGGCAGTTATGACAGTATGGGCTTAGTTTTTAAGCCACCTGATTTTACATTTGTGTGTCACATACCTGGATAGTTTATGATGTACTCAAGAAAGAGTTATTTACATCCAACTAATATAAAAGTTACTCAAGTTAACTTACTACCCACTACTGCATAGAGTTTTGGCAGCTGTATAGGCTACTGTATGAAAAAGTATGTTTGACAGTTGACGGCAGGTCCTCATCATTTAGAGGAAATGAATGATGCAGAATGAATATAATGTTTGTTGAAGCAGAAATGAGCCAGTCTGAGAATATGCTGTCTATTCAAAAGCAATCTCATGTAAATTTGTAACTGCGGACATTTACATAATTTATGTATGTTCACCTTTGAGTGAAAAAAGATTTGCAATTCTATTTGGGATCATAACATGGCAGTCATTATGTTAGCAACACTTGAGGATTGAATGGACAGCCCAGAGAGCATCTGAGTGGAGATTGTTTTCTGTTCAACACTAGCTCATTTGACTATGGTTTAGCTGAGGATGTGTATCTGCTATGCAAAGTAGCCCACAACACCTGCTACAGCTGGCTTTATATTTACTTAGTTTCGATTATACAGATAGTTTGGACTGAAAAGGGTTGATCAAATTGTTAATGGCATTTATTTCTGTTTTATGCTCTTTGTTGCATCAATCTGGTAATGCATGATTGAGGTATTTTCAGGGTGCTAGGAGGTTGTAGGTTCAATCTCCTAGGAAGGGTCTGTATATCCTCCGTGTGTTACGATGGGCTCAAGACATGCGTGTATTAGCGAAAATTGTAACTCTAAATTTACCCTTAGTGAGTGAATGTGAATCATTGTCTGTTATGTCAACCCTAAGCCCCATTGTTGCTGGGATAGGTTCCAAGCCTAACAGAAATAAATGAATGAATGAATCTTCAGTATCAACAAAATGACTACTCAGTTGTATTGGCACTGGATTATCTTCATATCTCTTTTTGGACAATGAGCCAAAATCACACTGCACACATGTCTAAAATAATTCATTCCAGTGCTAGGATTTACTATACGGGTTACCTTCTGTCTTATACAGCACCTCTCGAGACTCTAAAGCCTATGACTGCTTTGGTGCAAAGCTTTAGCAAGGTTTAATGCGAGCAATGAGATTATTTCTGCTTGCATAGCTGCTCTGTCTCTGAAAATGTTTGTCGAGCTAAAACCCGAATCTGCCTACATGTCCTGGTTCATGTGTGGCCCTCCACAGAGAGGACTTGTACTGTAAAACTCTGTACATGGTTGGCACAAGTATGGCCATGTCTCATAAGCAAAACTGACGCAGACCTGGTTTATCTGTGCTTTACACGAAAACTATAGGGAGCTTCATAGAGGACAATTGTACCTCTGTATAATGTATGTGGTTGATAGTTCCTGGGAAATGCAGAATGAATGCAGTATTTGGTGAAGTAGAACAAGCCAGATTGAGAATAAAGTGCAGCTGGTTTGATTGGGGCCTGGCCTTAACCACGTCTGTCTGTGCCATCACCATCAGAGCTGGAGGAGCAGACACACACACACACACACACCCACATGTTAGCTGTGCTCATACAAGGGAAGCTGATTGGAGCTTTCCACATGCCGTCCCAATCAAACAGACTGATAAAAGACTATACTGTTTCTTTGTTAGCCCCCGTATCAATGTCTAACGAGAAAGCTTGGTCTAGGGATTCGGCAGCCTACTTCAAGTCTCAAATCAAATGAAGGGATCTATTTTCAGAGCTGATTGTTGAGTGCAAAGCTCAGATGACAGTATATATAGGCTATAGATAAATACATTCACTACTTGAAGATGCATTATACACCAGGTCATTTCAAAACAAATCAACAGAATCAAGCGCTCTTTTATTCCTTGCAACTTCTGTCGTTTTTCTTATTGACTTTATGCATCGTCTGTTTTTAAGTTTTTGTTTGAGATTGCTTTAAGCTGGAGTTTGTTTTCACTTAATTGTTGCTCAGGGAAGGGAACATTCTACTTGTTACATGCTGTATTTTTGCAGCGAAGCAGTGATAACTGTGTGTACTTTAATTAAACAGACTGAAGATATACAGTACTGTCATATATAGAGTTTGACCTGTTTTTGTGAAAGCAAGATTGAAGACTCCATCTCTCTCAATGAAAACAGAATACATTTGCTATGTGTTGGAATGTTGATGGGATAATATTTCATGTCATTTATCAAAATTAAGTTTGGTCTGACCACAAGAAACAATCCATAACAATGTGCTGTGATCACCCGACTAGAGAAAGAACTGCTGGAGCAAACTGGGGACTATTACTGATAAGCTTAATAGAAAGGCGCCATCCAAGCATTTGAATGAGCACATTAATGTTTGTTTAAAAGAGGAATAATGAAGTGACAGCAGTGAGTCTGTGTGTGCCTGGCCTCACAGGAGTCTGTCAAAACAAACTGACTTTTAAAGGACAAAAGTAGACTTCAAGAAACTCTATAATCAAAAGGAAAATTACTATTATTTAATGCATGTATTCAGAACACAAATATATATCAATGTAAACGCACTCCGGCAAACTCTGACACAAAACAACCAAACACAAAGTGAAAAGCACACACAAAGATGGCCGTACAAAGTAGATGAGCTTTATTCTGTGTCGAATTGAAAGCATCTGCAGAGCCAGTCCCCTCTGCCGTGGAGGCGTGCAGCAGCCAGCAGCTCACTGTCCCAGGGTGGCATGTGGCGGACACTTGGCCTGCTCCCTTGCTGTAGCCTGGATCAGAGCGGCCCAACGCTATCATCCAGCACTGGCCACACTGAGGCGAGACTTAGAATGACAAATTGGTTCGAGGGGGCGAGTGACGAGTGTGTGCCAAGAAATATACTTTGAAGAGAGAAATGCATCGGCGTTGTCATATTATATGGTCAAGTGTACAAGTGTGGCTCCCGCCATGTGGACTGATCCGGATCCCAAAGACTCTTAAATGAGGCGAAGCTTGCTCACCAAGACAATGCCAAAGTATTTATCTTAGAAAAGCAACCAAAATATTAGTGGATTAGAGAGCTTTTCAGTGCAGTCTCTCGTCTCGTGGCCTCAATTTGAATGAAACCCTCTCGCCTTTTCATTCATCGGCTTCATACACTGTGTTACAGCATTTTCTCATTTATAAACATTCATATGCTTATCAAATAACTCCCTTATTGTTAAATTACAACATATGGATACAATAAATAAAGGTCAAATACACATAAAACTACAGCAGTGTCTATATGTATCATATATAGGCTGTGAAGACAGAATTTACATAGATTCTATATATCATTTAAGTTGGTCTAAACAATGCAGTTTGTAGGTTGTAATTACATTCTTTCTCTGCATGCTTGTTGGCACCTTGGTCAAAGGCATGTTCCTATGGGCTCTAGGACTCCCGCTCATGTAAATGAGGTCCTCTTTCGTTGCCAAAGCAATCATGACATTGCACTGGTGCAGTGCTAGGTCTACACATAAGGCATGTCAGTAGCCCACATGAGTGGGGATAGTCCCCACCAGTGGGCATCACTCGAATTTGGTTTGAAGTTATAAAGTATTTTTACTTTTGTTCTCAAATTGCTTTGCAAATGAGGCCCACCCTGGCACCATTTCAAAGCTCTTGTGCTATATGTGCAGCTTCCTCCAGGCACTTCTTTCTGAACCTTCTTCATTCTGTATGCATATGCACAGTAGTGCTCAGAGCTCACTTGGAAGACTAGATAAACATGCCAGGCTGTGAGGAAAATGGGAGGCAGCATGCTTACGTCTTGTCAACCTGTCTGTGTGTACTTTCTGTGTTCTGTAGCATGATTGACATGGTCTATCTATTTACATGGCAGCCAGGCAGTTTGAAAGCCTTGTAGGTTTTTACCTATTAAAATGATATTCAATCATTTTTGATGGGCTTAGCTCGCCTGAAACTACGCCTAATAATTATTTGACGTTGAAGTGCCATTCACATCAAATTGTTGTGCTACTTGAAGCCACATCAAAATAATTGTTTTGATATGTCCCATTTTTGTCTTGGCTGTGACATTAATAGGGGCTGATTGTACAATGAAGCTGAAGCACAGTTTTTGAGGTTTGCCGACTAAATGTGAGCCACAGACGCTCTGGCTCACAATTATAGGGCTTTAGTCTGGCTATCATGAAAAAGACCATTGCTTTGAGATACAAGTGTTGCACATATTGTGTTTATCTTTGATTGCACGTCCAAGTCAGCGGCTAAATAATAACAATGCAGGAACGGAAACACTCGCAAAATCGCCCAAGGCTCAGAAATTGCTAATGAACAGCAGCAGGGTGCATTTAGGGGGAGCAGAGGCGTGAGAAACCTCATTTCTTCTTCCAAAGACATACTAACTCAACCAAATCTATTTTCTCCTCAGGTCCTTTTGTGGCCAGATTTTACATTCTATACAGTTACCTCACCTACTTGCTTGTTTGAATTACCTGTAATGCATTGTCTGTTTGTAGTCGCATTAGTGGAAATATGTAACACGTTCCCTTTCACTCAAGATGCTGTCAAGAGCTTCTGCCGTAGTATAAAAGCATATCATGCAGTGCAAATCCATTGAGAAACAGACAGAACAGAGGAAAAACAGAATATATGCAGTGTGCCGCACATCAAAAACATTGCAGTCACATGATCAAAGGCGTCTGATAATCCTTGAACTACATTGCTCCTTTAATCCCAGTGAGTGGAACTATATATATTTGTGTTGTTTTGTTTTTTTTTTTTTTTGGGGGGGGGGGTTTGGGGGGGGGTAATTTGCCAGATCCAGAGGACTGTTTGTGAGGAGTCTGGGAAAAGCAACAAAATAAAAACTCTAAACTGGGGTTATAGGCACAGAAATATGTGTATCTCAATGTCCAGTTCAATAGTGGTGACATCCTGGTATAGTTTTTAGGTCTTGACATGTAGTTAATTCCCAATAAGATGATGTTGAACGTTTTGTTTCATGTCAATAGGCACGGTAATCACCATGAAACACAGCAGATTTGACAATAATATAGTGTAACAGCATCCAGCTCAATCTCTATTGATCTATGGCAGATAGTGTAAATATGTGAGTACTATTCAAGGTTTGTTCTGTTTTTAGTTTTTTTTGGAAAGTAAGTGAATTGTCCAAACTAAGATGGCGGCTTTTACGTTCCAACAGTATAAACTCCGCCTACAAAACAGAAACAGCGATAAGAATCTTTGCAAAATCAGCACGTCC
>JAVQKC010096463.1:0-15845 GCA_036025475.1 Philypnodon macrostomus | reverse complement strand
ATGATCCGGCAATTCGTTTTTGAGTTATCGCGTTCACAGCTAGGATCTGCGGACGCGGACGAACACCGACGTGATTCCATAATATCGGCGACACGCTGTTTTCGCCGATATAATTACTGGAGTAAGAGTAGAAAAGTACTGGTGAAAAAAACTACTCAAGTCCTGAGTATGTCCTGAGTCCTGTTTGAGAGTTATGTCAGATTATCTGTTTAATTTTGTGGTAATCTGCAAAAAATAAAAAGATAAACAGATTTTGATATTTTCAAAAGATAAACTAAAAACAAATATTTTCAAAAATTAAGGCACAATGAACAGAATTTCCACATCATCACATTTTTTCACATAAAGCTGTTCTTACATGACACACAGAGGTGGTAAAAGTACTCTTACTCTTTCTAGATTTACAAGATTTTACACAAGTAAGAGTACAGTTACTTCAAAATACTATTACTCAAGTAAAAGTAAAACGTATTGTGCAGTAAAGCTACTCTATGGAGTACAATTTATTTAAAAAGTTACTCAAGTAAATGTAACTGAGTAAATGTAACCACCTACCCACTTCTGTTCACAAGCCTGTAAATGACTCTTTAGCTTGCATACAGAATCTTTGGAGGAACTGCATGTATTTTTCTCTTTGTCAGCAGTAGTGCTATCACCTTCAAATAGAGTGGTTCAGTACAGTCTTATACCAGCTTTAATCAGCATCAGTTATATTTCTATATTAAACACTTGCCAAGATGAACTGCAGCGGCAAATAAAATGTATAAAAACCCATTCCATACTGTTGAGAACAAAAGCAAGACCTTTCCTGGGAACATTTGCATCCAATCGCCTGCATACCAGAGAGGGGATGTCAAGGTCCGTGTGAAGAGGAGCGATATTGAATGAAGCATCTCTATTGATTGAGTATAATCAGATGAGAGGAGAGCTAGCTGACAGATACATACTATACCATGCTCGCCTTCAGCACTTCTTCACATACAGCTAACTGCAGCATTGACTGGCTGCCTGAAAACGAATTACATTTTCATACCTATTTCATAAAAAGAAATCTAGAGCTGTGTGATGTTCTGGCTTATTATTACACACTTGTGCATCTACGTCCAATCTCGACTCATCTACCTGTCAGCTTCCACATACATTATCGGGCGTCACACATGCACATCTGCTCACGCTCCATGCTTTAATTACAATGCCCACCAAGCCAAATCCATCCTGACATATAGATTGTATCCACAGCCCACATGTGAGGAGGGCATAATACACTTACATGTTGGAGCAGAGGACATGCACCATCAGGTTCTCAATGTTAAATCTGAAGTCTGGCTAGTACCTTCTGAACTGGTTGTTTACGTGAAAGCCTCTTAGTGATCGTCCATTTGGTATAATGGATTTTCATTTTTGACTTCAAATGAAACTGGGTAATTCCCATAATTTCTTCAGCCCTCTCATGTTGCATTATTGGATTGCCTCAGAGTAATATGGTTTGTTTTGTGCCTGTACATGTGTCATAGTCTATGTTTTTACATGTGATTTTCTTCCATATTTTATCTCCTACTGACTTAAAGGCTGATGTTGACTCACTTTATTAGGAAGACTTGTTTCTGTGATTATGAGGTAAAACAGCTAATAAGCCTTCACATTGCATCAAGCCAATGAATTCAGTCAAACACTTGAGTTTAAAATGGGGCCAAACAAAAACAGAACATGGTCTAGGGTTTAGAGATACAACTGGAACCATACTTAGCTGAGTGGTCACTGAGTGTTAACCAGGGCAATGTAGGCAGTGTTTTTTTATGGCTGTCAGGACATTATGATGTTAATAAAGTTGGGTCGGGGTGCACAGGGCGCTGCAGGTTGGGGTGGTATACCATGGGATTGATTGATGATTCTGTCACTTTTATCTGAGAAACGCATTAGGTTAGGAGGAGAGGGAGGAAGAGTGATGAGCAATTTAAACATGGGAGATATTGTTGACATGTTTTTATATATTTATTCAAATTTCAGAACAGAAGTAAACACAGTTCTTTGGTTCATTCTGTACCTGTCCTCACATCTGAGAGCAGATCATATATATGTACAGTACTGAGTCATTTCTATTTTACTATATAAGAGAAGTACAAAAGTGTGCAGAAACAAAATCTTGCTTGACTGTGAATCACATTATCTGAACATATCCAGTTCAGCACCAAATGATTAGCAGCTCATGCCAGAGTCTTGCCATCAATTCATGTTTTTGGGAGTTTTTCCTTGCCATGATGGAGGGTCTAAGGATGTCCTGGGACAGTCCTTTTGTTTGTGTGTTTATTGATTGTCTATTAACTTTGTTATTGTTTGCACTGACCTTGTTTATTGTTTACATACCTCTCTTTTTGTATATTTGTAAATTTGAATTGAATTGAATGTTCAGTGACTATACACTGAACTGAGAGAGTGTTGAGAAAACACATATTAGGTAGACCCTTAGCTGTGGTTAGCTAATGTTATCTTTCTAACCGTACCTAATGCGGGAAGGTCTGCATAATAAAGTGTCCGGTATGTGTTTTAAAGCCCTTATTGAAGAAAAAAACTGCTGGAGTCCAATAAAGATAGAACTATCAATGACATAGTATGTAGTATATGACGCCCATGTAAATGCTGCATTATTAGTGTTTGTAGGTCCATATCTAAGGGAGAAAGGGACTGCATAAATCAACATACATCATAAATCTCTCACCACCTTAAAAGCTTGCATTCTTTATAATTGAGGTGGTTTTTATGTTTACCCTCCAGTCACTTCAAGTTATTAAATGATCTCAAGCAAGCTGACAACACTTGAAGAAACCACTTTTCACATCATGTTTTACACCAGAAACATGTCTGAACGGTAACAGTTTGACTAGATAATGTGACGTGCCATTAAAAATACAAAGGCCCGGGTAAAATATTTAAAAACGCAGGAGATAACCGCACAGAGGCCGACTCATCTTTAGGTGCTCTATTGTGCATTGTTAAGTGTTGTATACAGTGTGTTCCTGATGTCTACAGCAGAAACAGTCCTTGGGCTGAATTACTGGACCCCTGTGAACACACTCATCAGGCAGATGTGAGGTTGCAATCCTCTTTTTCCTGAATCTCCAATAAAACTTCAACAGACATGGGTCAGCTTTTTTTATTGTACTGTAAAATCTGACGAGTTAACCTTACAAAAACAACTGTTTCAAAATCCATTATATATTAGTTTTGCTGTTAAAGTTTTTTTTTTACCATTGTATTTGAGCAAAAATTAATTACTCAAGCAATAGTACGGCATAATAGAAGTCATTTGAGAAATTAAAGAGATTTATAACGCTTTTGGTTTTAGAGCCAGGGACGCAGGCGTTCAACCAATCACACGCTTACACAGGACAGGAGCGCTCTGATTGGTCGATACATTCTTTATTTATCAAGAACTAGAATCCATCAGGAGTAAATTAAGTGAGCTGATGTTTTATTTTAAAATATCATGTTTTATTACATGTTTACATCGTTTACAACATTACATTTTTTTTAGTTCAAATCTTTTAAATCTTAGTTTCTTATTCTCATATTTCCTGGTTTGTGTACGTACGAGGCAGTGTGTGCTTCATGTGAGAGACAGTGGGAGGGGATTGAATCATCCAAATTAGATTTTTTTTTTGGAGTGCAGCTTTGAGGGGCAAAATATTTATTGAAGGTGTCTGCCCTCCATAAAGGAATGAGTGAATGGTTGGTCAGAGTATGCCACAATGTCAGCCCTGCGACTAACTAGCCATTTTCCAGGGTGTACCCTACTGAAAACCCATAGTCGCATCTTGAACAATTCTTTCAGAAAAAACAAAAACAAACGTAATATAAATTGAGGTTAGTTTTAAATGAAATCAGCTTAAGTTAGCGTGCCTAATTTTACAGTGTGTTGGTATCTTTATGGGAGACTATATTGACAAAAAAGTCACTCAACAGTCAGTGAGCTGTTAAGGTCATGCAGCCTCAGCAAATAAAGACATAATGTTGTAGAAACTGAAGGGCCGATAAAGAGTGAACAGGGTGTGAGTGGATGATAGGGAGTGAATCAGGGAGCACTGGAGAAAAGGGAGGTAGATAGAACTGGAGCGATAGCCAGAGATAGTGCAGTGGGCGGCGATGGACAGATATAGTAGTGCCTTGTGGCTAGTGTCCATATCTCCTGCCACCAATGACTCTCTCTGGCTCGCTCCAAACATGGGCTCCTCTGCTGCTTATCTGCCCTCTTTCTGTCTCCTTCAATTCACATATACTCGATCTATCTGTCACTACTGGACGATGCACACTTCACTGCTTCACCCACACCTGGTTTTATCATGATTTCGGTCAGGCACTTTTCCTGCCACTTTAGTCCAGAAATAACTGCTCTATCGCTCATCAAATCTTGTCCACTATCTTGGTAAAGCTGCTGTTTCAATTTTTAAAGAGCCAACGAACAAAACACACACTTATTTGTATCATGAAAGATGTACGGATCAGAGTTTAGCATTATCCATCACGTAGGCCGCAATGACAGATTTTTGCAAAACAATACATTCAGATCTGGTTGCTGTGAGAACTCACATTTCTAAGCCAGTACGGATGTCAAGTGAACAGTCAAGAACCCAGGGCTGTGTCCCTCAGGGCAGCTGTGGCTACACAAGTATCTACTGTGTGTGACTGTGAAGTAAATGAATAATGCAATTGTTAAGCGTCTTTGAGTGTTGAGAAAAGCGCTATATAAAACTGATGCATTATTATTATTATTATTATTATTTGTATTATTATTATTATTAGCTTTTTGATTTCTGTGCCCATTTCCACCAGTCATTTTCCTTTTCGTTAGCAGTAGTTTTCTGTTATGTATGTATATTGTATGTGTGCAGATGTTAAGCTGGGATCCACCCATCTGCCAATAACTTTAGCATTGCCACTTAAATGTTGACAAATTTACCACAGCAAATTACAAATGATGACATAAATGAGTGTAGAATTTGACCAAATAAAGATATGTACATGCTTACATTACTTTCTCTATTTCTGTTAATTCACCATACTACCTTAAGGGTTATCAACCTTGTTGAGGCTATTCCTGTACATGTTTCCCTTATGGTTTCATTTAAGAACAAGCTTCTATTAACCCCTCCAAGTGATACAAATTGCCTGTGGGAACTGTGCTGGTTATCCCGGGCCTAGATGATATCTAAAGGTCGTTTTCCCCATAGATCCAAACCAAGAATCAACATCCTGTTAAAACATTGAACTCTTTTATTAATGGCGACCTATTTTTCTGTATATTTCTTTTTGCTCAGATGACGCAGGAGCAGTACATCATGGCCGCGCAGCCTAACCCTCTCCACCAGCGGGGGGCGTCGGTGTGTGGGACGCAGGCTTACCCCGCGGTGGGCATCTACGGCTGGAGGAAGAGGTGCTTGTACTTCTTCATCCTCCTCCTCCTCGTCACCATGATTGTGAACCTAGCGCTGACCATCTGGATCCTCAAAGTCATGAACTTCACTCCGGTAAGATGTGTGTCCACCGGCGTGTTGTGAAAAATACAGCTTGATGTTTATATGAGGTTTTATGTGAGGTAAAGAGTAGCTTTAAGAGGCTCACCATATAACGCAATGCATCATGGGAGTCATAATTAAAACACAGCATTTGAGGAGCATGTGGGTGTGAATTAATTTTCATCCTGTGGTGTAAAGATCTTAATTTTACTGAAATGTTACAGAGAAGCCCATTTGAGCCCACTTTTAGAATGTGGATTAGGGAACTGTGAAAGTTTTACTGACTTTGTGATATATTTGTACACAACATAGAGTGCGTGAAATGGATTTAGGAACAGAAGAAAATCTAAAGACAATATAACATATCACAGTGCTTTGTTTGTTTACATAAAGATACATCAAAAAGTAATTAGCAAAATACATGACATCTCATCACATACATTCACTTATTCAAATGTGAATACCTGTTGAAATATTGAACCTTACCGTGACAGCTGACCAGGATCTGTATTCAGACTGCAGCTCTGAAGTCCTGGTACTCTTTGGTACTATACAAAGCTGTGTGCGATATCTTGTGTGATGATAAAACGTTAAAAGATATCTTGGACTGGTGAAGTTGGAGGTTTAGTCAGAAACTGTTTGACACTGTTGACTTCAGAAGCCCTGATCGTCACTTTCCATCTTCTATTCTGAAGTAATTGGTTTTCCCATTTGATGTTTGATGAATAAATATTGCTGTTACTTTTTTAGGTTTCTACTGCTTCTCCGATTTCGTATCCCACTGCTTGGCGAAGCCACTTTTTGAATAGAATTTTGACACTTTGAAACTGACTTTCAAAATACCAGATAAATACACTGAACTGAAGTGATTGAGGGAATGAACTACCTGGGAGGCACTCGGAAAATACTACATAGATAGTTCAGATGCTAGACTTGATAATGAAAGAGCTGGAAGCAGTGAAACACTATTTTTGTACACACCAGTCACAGAGGCGCTTAGTTTAAATAGGTCTAATCTAAACATCACTATTCAGACATAACAAACTCACAAGTCAGACTAAACCAAGTCTAAACAAGGGCTTAATCAGAAAAAACTAAAATAAACAGGTATAAACATCTAAAACTCAAACTAAAGATGACTTAATCCTGGTCTAACTGGTATAGAAATGGTAGTGAATAACACTCTCAGTATTTTTATAATCCTGTGTACAGCTCATGTTGTCCCTGTCTTCTGACCTCTCAATGCATTTATAATGCACGTCTCTTTCTGAGCATGTCATTTGTGGCTGCCATATACTTATATCCCATACATCGCCTCAGGGCCCAAGGACATTCACTGTGATAGTATATATGCATATGAGGAGGAATCTGTCCCTCACAAACCTCCTGTAAAGCATCTCCGAGTCAAGCCTTATGTTTCAATAAAAGACTTGGAGAATAGAAGATGTGTGGTAAAAAAGACCGCTAAAGAATCTGCCTGAGGGAAGGCAGCCAGCAGCAGGCATAAAAGAGCAGCCAACATTTCATAGGCAATGAACTGGTATGTGAAAAACAGATCAGGTGGGAGGTAGGAGACATATGTAACTTTATACAGGCAGAGAGGTACAAAGGCAGCTGGGGAATAGAGACATGTGGTATAAACTCATGGATAAGAATTTTTAACAATTACCATGCATACTAAGATATTTTGTTCCCATATGTTCTTTCATGTGGTACAAATAGGACCACCATCTGCTGTGGTCGGCAAAGGTGACTGGGAATACAGGACAGTAAATCAACACAATGAGTCATAATGCTATCAACATGATCATGAGGTGATAAAAATGCTAAACCATAACTAGTATCGTCCCTCGTCTGTTTTGTGGGCTCAAGCAGACAACCAATGTTACACAATTTAGTAATATGAAAGCCTGTTTTATTCTCATCTGCAAAACTATAGGTGTGGTGGTAATACAATTGATAGTGATAGAAGATAACAAAAATCAGGTTAACTTTAGACAGCATGTGTAGCTTAAGGAAGAACTAAACATGTAAAAGGAATTTAGGAGCATGTTTGTAATGTGTATGAGCATCCATGCACATCTCCCTATAGCCTCTGTAGGCCATTGAAATGTGCCGGCTTTTACTGGCTCACAAAGAGGAAGTCACAAGAGGTCAACTGTGTCTGACTATGATTAAATATATCCCAATTATTACTAACATATTTGACCTATCTCATTAGCTTTACCCAGGGTACACCCTGGTCAATGGCCAGTTAGTTGTAGGGCTGACATGTTGAATTAGAAGCTTTTAATGGTCATTGCACAAGAGCAACAAAATTCAAATTGTCTCATCTGATCAGTGTAAAATATGAATTGGCCAGTCAGTATGTATGCATGTATGTATGTATGTATTTATTCATGTTATTTATGGCCTAGGGATAAAAGCATACTTTTGAATTATACATTCACAATGGACAATTTAGAGCCATCAGTTCACACATGCATGCCTTTGGGCAGTGGGAGAAAGATGGTTAACTTGCAGGGAACCTATTGTAACACTAGGAGGACATGCAGACTCCAAACACAAAGATCAAAGTTGGCCGGTCTGAGGATTGAACCAAATACCTTCTTGCTTGGAACCAAATACCATCACTAACATCTGAGTGGATTTATTGTTCATACTCTATGTAGGGGTGTCCAAACTATGGCCCAGGGGCCAAATGCATCCTTCAGAGCAATTTTTTGTGGCTCTCATCTCACCTCTCAACTGGCCCAAATCATATTTTTAGTGGATTTGACTTTACATAACCCAACTAAAAGAAAACATTCAATGTGTAACAATATCTTTCCACTTTCCTGTGTGGTTATAATATAGTGTGACAAAAACATGCCAGAACAAATGTGGCCAGGAAACAGATACAACCAAAGGTGCCTTTTGGTGAAATTGGTCACCTCAGCGAGTGGCCCTCCTCTGGATTATTTTTTGACAATGTGGCCCTCAGAGAAAAACAGTTTGGACACCCCTGCTCTATGGAATATGGCATGAGAGCATTTTGTTGCATCTATGCAGAAATATTTATACTCCTGTCAAAAATGTCACATCAAATTAGCATTTCAAAGATTATTTCAAAACAGCAGAGCGACTGTATCACTGCTGCTAAAGTAGAACCTGGAGCTGAAAGCTGATGTTTCAACTGAGAGATGTTAAGCATCTATAATCAATAGGCTATTACCATAATTGGGCTTTCGGTAGATTCAGTAGATAATTAGGAGAAATGAATAGAGACAATCTGCTTTTAAAGAGAAGATAAATATATCTTCAGTGATATCTGTGCTTTAACATGGTTTAAATGTGGTGTGCTAATATTTCTCTAGAGAGCTTTTGCTAATTGCCCCGTTAAGTCAGTTGTAGTTTATTTTGAATAATAGTTCTACATTTTTATAGTGCTTTTCAAGATGTCTTTTCCAGAGTCACACACTAACGTGGTAAGTTACCTCTGTATCCACAGCTGCCATAGAGCAGACTCACAAAAACACAAACGCCAAAGCACACCTGCAAATGGGCCGACACATTTTGTATGGGTCAGGTGTCTCGATCAATGACGTCACAGCAGCATGGTTAAGGTTAAGGTTGATGTTACACTTTATTGTCCCCATAGGGAAATTTGTCCTCTGCATTTGACCCATACCTCACTGGGATATGTCACTGGGACAACCAGTGGGTAGCCGCAGTGAAGCGCCCGGGGAGCCATCTCTAGATCTTGACCCGGGATCTTGGTCAGAATGTACCTAGCTGGAGGATTAACCATATTGTGCATGTTTTGGGTTTATGGAGTACCCAGAGAAAACCCATCTCCCGCTCTCCAGTAGTGGATGGTCCTCTCTGACATGTGAGCCTCATTTTAGTACTTTATAACAACATTGTGTGCCCCCCCCTGCTGTTGATTTTCATCTGCTAAGAGTAAAAATAAGAGAGGTTAGAACTTCTCATTGGGTAAAGTTGCTGTGGGAATATGGCTCTTCTCAGGATTGTCATTGTCACCAGTCCAATCATGTTTAACAGTCTACAAAATAATGAAGGCATGTTTCAGTCTTTTTGTTTGCAGTTCCCATTGTGTGTGTGAGTGAGGTTGCGGTTTCATTTTCGTTTGAAGTGACAGCTTTGACAGTGAATTGGCGAGGAGGGACTTCTCTTTTCTTCTGTGTGTGTGCGGAGTGAAAGTAATGCAATTATTTAGCAATTGTTCATGCTGATTTGGGTGTGTGTGGTGGGTGTGTGTGGTCGCTGTGTGTCCTACTCCGAGTCCTTTGGGCTTTTACTGCAGAGAAATTCAATTTGACTTGTCACTCACCAATCAGCCAGCCTAATTCTTGCCTGGGACCAGACTGTGCTGTGCCAGTGCCAGTTGGGTGTAGCATATTACAGCGTGGGGTTTGTCTAATATGTGTGTGCAAATATAATAAATCCATCTACAATAATTTATCATCTGTTAACAACATCAGGGGCTCATCGTGTGCTCTTGTATGATAGTTTTACCCTATACACACAATTATGCTCAGAGAGTTAGTAAAACACAAAATGCAAGCAATGATGATTTTATTCTAAGATTTCAGGTTATAGAAATAATTTGGACCTTAAACAATGTCTGGATCCAGGATTATTATTATTTGTGGGCGGCAGTGGTGCAGTGGGTAGGCGCTCGGCCTTCAACCAGAGGGTCGGTGGTTCAAGTCCCCGTCCAAGCACACGCTGTCGTTGTGTCCCTGGGCAAGACACTTAACCCACATTGCCTAGGAATCCTCAAATATTTTGAAAGATCGAATTTATTTTAACCACATGTATTTAGTCTGATGTACATCCACACGGAGACACAAATATAACCCGCATGTGCTGCACTCTGACAATAACAACAAACATGGTGCTGCCCAGTGCTTTCGTGGAAGTGTCACAGTGCCAACAACGGGCCGGGCGTACACACTACAGCGTTTCAGTGGTGCTGCGTAAACCCGTGTGGACACAGATATGTTCTAAAACGATGCCGCCTTTACGAGAGACGTTTTTTCGAAACAATAGCGTTTTTGTCTCCGTGTGGACTAAGCCTGAGTTACAGCAGGCCCTGAAGCTGATCAAACAACAATTGGAAAAGCAGTAAAGACAGCATTAATTAGAAACTGTGTTATGGCAACATAAAATTAAGCTGACACTAGAGAAATACTGCAGGCATGATAGAGGCTAATCAAACCTGGGTTATAGCTTTAGCAAAATCTGTTCTCTGCTCCAATTCTCCTTGTGCCACTTCGTACATTTTACCACATGTGTAATTGTATTCCTTGCAGCCCTGTGCTGTCAAACTGCACCTGTTCTTAACTGATTCTTGTTGACCCTTGACCCCAGCACTTACGTACAAATCTCATATGTTGAAACCTCATGTAGTCTACTCACCTTGCTGCCTTTTATATGTTAACTTCCCTCTGAGATCATGCCTTTTCTTAATGAGTTGATGTAGGGCAATGTCCCTTGGTTGAAAGAACACATCTTTTAAAACTACCAATATTTACGTAGTTGGTTCTATATAGGGATTGCATTCGACCCATACATCCGTGCCACTGGGGCAGTTCAGCTCTTTTTCTATATTAGTCTTGCTCTGATAGGGGACTTGAGTGAGCCAATGATTATTTTGCATTAGGCACAATTTAGATTATACACTTAAATCTAGTTCTGTAATACAATTCTGCCTTTCCCCTTGATTTATCTTTAGTTTTTTTTTTTATTTAGTTGATCTTATTTTACTCAAACCACATGTTACTAGGAAAACCAAATCATTACTGTCTTTAAATGTACTCTTATTAAAGAATCCAGAATCACGGATTTCTTTGTGGACACCATAATCCTTGTGAGACAGACAGCAGAAGAGGTTCTTTTGACAGGGAAGCATGTATAGATGGTGACAGGGAGTGTGTGTGTGTGTGTGTTTGTGTGTGTTTGTGCGAATGTGTGCGTGTGTGCCTTGTATGGAGTGTGCTATCATGATCCATGCTAACCTCTCTCCATGTTGTGCCAGTGAGGTCCTTAGGGACAGAGAGGTGTCTGTTTCACTGCCTGATGGTGGAAGTGAGTGGATGATGGCTGGCAGTCACAGGCTTTCTGATTGTGTGTGTGCTGCTCCATTTAAGGTGCATTCAGTTCCACCAGCCTAACTCAGAGGTCTATAATCTTGGAGTCTATATGCTATTAAAACTGTTGGCTGAAAGGCTCACAAAGTTATTTAAATTTTTAATGAGGTATTGTTTATTGTTTATATGGCCAGCTCTTTATTTTACCATGTGTGTCTAAGATACTCTCACAGGCCACATTATGAGGTGGACCTAATTACCCACTCATAATCTCAAACACTTTAGCTAATTAATTATCACATCGTGGTTTTAGTAATGTAGTGTTCAATACAAACTTTTGTCTTTTATTTTTTTACATACAAACATATCTAGGGTTTCTAGGGCATGGTTTGTAAGAGAGACCAAATTCAGTCACTGGCTGTTCTGTAGGCAAAAAAAGATCTGACGTTTGTCTCCGATCACACAAAATGACCAAACGTGAAAGCAGGTTGGCAACAGCAGCAGAAGCCTGTATGGAGTTCCACTTTATAATACCCAAAGTGCCCAGTAGTTTGATCATATGCACATCTTTATTTTAGGTGCTAAAGTCATTCAAATTTGATAGTTAATGCTTTTTGGTTTTCATCAAGACAGACTAGAAGGCCTTAGCGATCAATACCGGTGTGATATGCTTCGTTCAAAAACAAACAGAGTGAAAAAGCTGATGGATGAGTGTTTTGTGAGTTTTATGAAGTGTGAAGGTGTTGTAAACCCTAAAGGAACTGATGTGGCCAGGTCATTTCAGTGTGCCCACAGCAGGAACCAGTGTGCCCAGAGCAAGGACCAGGTGCTCAAAGCAAGGACCAGGTGTACCTCCGGTTTGGACAAGCATACACAGCACAAAAGTCTTTCATTTTGGAACAGTGGTTCAATGATGCTGAAATCTTAGAACATGTGAAGTACTTCTGGTTTACGCTACAGTCTTTCTTGTGGTACCCAGGAGTCTTGATTTTAGTGCTTGAATTATTTGCATGTTGATCATTGTCCCAATATAGTGTGGTCTAGATTTACTCCTGTATTTTCTACATTAATCACTTTTTTATTCCTAGATTCAGATCTGGGTTAGTCTAGGTTCATCCTGATGATTAACATAGTACTCTATACGCCAAATCCTGTCTGAGGGGGTGTGAAAAGAACCATTTAGATTTAGAATATATATATATATATATATATATATATATACAGATAATTATGTTTCAAAAAGGCTTGCAATTTACTTCAATTCAATTTTAAACAAAGTTGCCTCAGAGGGCTTCACAGAAAGAGATGTAAACGATAAACAAGCTCACTGCAAACAATAAATAAAGTTCACAGACAATCAATAAACAGACAAACAACAGGACTGTCCCAGGACGTCCCCTGTCCTTAGACCCTCCAAAAATTCAATTTATGGGAAAAAGAGAAACCTTAGGGAGAATCACATGATAGAGGGATCAACTCCCAGGACAGACAGGCTTTGGTCCAGGACTGATGGATGCAGCAGGTTTAGGGGGACATCCAAGTGGAGAAGGGGGATCCAGATAAATGAGGAGATGCAGCAGGTAGTTGGATCCAGATGAATTTAAATTAAGTAATCCCCTTAAGTGAACCATAACTCATGAAAAGTGCATGACCCTTTTATGAACTGAATGAATGTCGAGGCAGTGGCTGATACAGTGAGCGTGTGTGAGCCATAGCAATATGCTGTCAAAGGCACAGTTAGTGTCCGATTGTGCTCTCAGCTCCTGGTCTAGACCCGGCCCATGTCATTATAGCTCTTAACTCGCGCTTCATGGACGGACACACATTTTTCTCTGTATGTCTGTAACAGTGCTGACCTCAGGTAATGACAGAGTCCAGCGTGAAATACTCTGTCCTCAACAGCTATAGAAGAGGCAGCAGGCAGAGCTTAATGTGACGTATCCATCAGCTCAGAGTGCTGACACACCTGATGTTAATCGCTTCAGTGGTCAGTAAGAGCACACACATACACAAAACAGACACACAGACATCAAAACAACACACCATAAACGGATGAACACAAAAACAACAAAATAACACACACAAAACAGACACACACAGACACACTCAGACTTCAAAACAACACACCATAAACGGATGAACACAAAAACAACCAAATAACACACAAACACAAAACAGACACAGAGAGACACACAGACATATCAAAATAACACACACACACACACACACACACACAAAGCAGACACACAGAGACACACACAGACATATCAAAATAACACCCCATAAACAGACACACACAGAAACAACAAAACAACACACACACACACACACACACAAAACAGACTAAGACTGAACATGAAGATTAAAAATACTAAAATGTTTATTACTAAAAGATATGTGTGAAGCATGGGGTATTATCTATATAAGAGTGTGTAGAAAGAGCGTGTAGAAAGAGCATGTAGAAAGAGCATGTAGAAAGAGCATGTAGAAAGCAAATATATGATAATAATAATTTAAGATATTTCTATTCCCAGGTTTAATCTATTTACCATTATACACTTTATGCAGTTATTTTATTGTAACATAAAGATAAACCACCAACTCCAGAGCAAAGTTTCAATTAATTAATATGATTTCAACAATGCATTCAGTAAAGGCTTTGTAAATCTATGCGGCAGACAAACTGTTCTATACCATCTTTGTGTCTGTGTGTTTCCTATGGCCTGAGGATGCCACACAAACTCTGGCACTGTTCAAAAGCCTGCAGTGGGGGCTGTTTGCTCTGAACTGTTGGGAAGTTGTACTTTGATTAGACATCACAGCACAGAGCTCACTGTGTGACTATCAGATGACTGGTGAATGTAGGCCAGATCACTATGGCGAAAAAAAACCCTTATTAGAGAGAGTGAAAAGAACAAATACTGAGTTTTTTCGTTCTAACCTGAGATAAACAAAGCTGTCTTCTCAAAGAGTCAGCAACATTTTCACTTGAAACTTGCCCAGGGAGGCGAAAAACTTTAACATTAAATCATTTTGATGTGTATTTTTATGCACGAGCCCTGGGGTATTCTTGTGTGTGTGTATAAGACAAACAAGTATAGTGTCTAGTTCTATATGTGATGTCTAAATCTGAATCAGTCAGCACTTTAGTCCTATTATTTCCAGTGGCATTGTGTCAAAGCTTGAAAAATAAGGAACACACACACTTAAAGGGCTGACCACAGTGTTGTGTATGTGGACCATAGTCGGAGCAGGTGGTCAGAGGGAAGACGCAATATCTATCAGTCAGCAGTTTTAGCCTTGTTATCTCTGCTGGCACTCTATCAAAAATATAAACAATGATAAATAATGAACACGCACTGGTCTTAATGGAGTGTGTGCATGAACTGCATACATTCAGGAAATCCAATGTTGTTTGTCTCAAGGGTAGGAGATGTCTGCTGTTTTTATGCTGACACTTAAGTGTGGAAATGTATGGTTCTGACTATCATTCATATATCAGAGCTATATTTGGAACCAAGATTTCACAAAGGATGAAAATATTATTATGTTTCTGTTTTATGGACTAGACCTAATAATGAGTGAAGGGTTGTCTGTGAAAGGGCTGTAGGTTAACTCCACTTCACACGAAAATATTATGAAATATTATTATTATTATCCACGGATCCTATGTGTGTGATAACTCAAAAACAAATTGCCGGATCAGATCCAACATGTACATATCATAAAGACGCAAAACTGGATTGATTTTGTTACTTCTACGATGAATAGGAATTAAGTAATTATTGAATTACTGACCTAAACTGTGAACGCAATAACTCAAAAAGTCTTTTTCAACTTTTCTAGACAGTTACATATCATGAAGACACTGAACTGAGTTGAGTTTTGATTTTTGGCAAATTGATCCGGGCAATTGTATATTTAATGTACATAGGCAAATTACAGAGGTCAAATAATGAATGGCTCTATAGCGCCCCCGTGTTTATGACATGGACACACTTACTTTGACAGAGATCAATGAAACTTGGTACAGTGATTCTCCACAGTGTAGCCAACATAAAATATTATTATGGCCCCGCCCTACAACAAACAGGAAGTCGGCCATTTTGGATTGAAATTGGGAGGTCAGGTATATTTGACAGCCTCTAACTTGCACATACTTTGCCCGATTAGGCTCAAACCTAAAACACCTAATTACCCTTCCAGCGCTGAACACATCTGACCAATATGATGGCAGTTA
>JAVQKC010096438.1:0-12177 GCA_036025475.1 Philypnodon macrostomus | reverse complement strand
TCACTTCACAGGTGTGCCCTGTCAGGGTTAATAAGTGGGATTTCTTGCCTTTTCATGAAAATAAAGAAAACTCATTGAATGAATGAGGTGTGTCCAAACTTTTGGTCTGTACTGTAGTTTTCTTAACCCGTATGTATTTCTGACCTACAGTCAGTATGTTTTGCCATTCATTCATTACAACTTATCCTCTCTATTGTAGAAATGTGAGTTCAGATGGGGCAGAGGCTCGGCGCAGACTGAGGGAATGTGATGGACTGGTGGACGCTCTGCTTCATGCTCTGCAGTCGGCTGTGGGGAAGAAAGACATGGACAATAAGGTAAAGTCAAGGTCAAGCCACTGGCCACAAAGAACTGGATTAAAGGCAAGGTGACTTCGGAGTTAACCTTGGGATGCCTGTACTATGAAGCTGGTTCACTTTCTATCGCGGTACTGTAGATCTCTATGGAAACTTATGCTGAATGCTGACATTTGACCAGCACACCATGCTTTCTACAGTTTGAGTATACGTCACACTAAAGCTGTGGAAGTGTGTCATGTGTAGAGCTGTTTGCAGTCTTTTACATGACTTTTGATCACTTACTCCACTCTTAGTGATTAATATTCACTGTAACCTGCGTCGTGTCTTCTCTGTGATTGGTGGTTTTAGTGCCAACTCTGCCTGTTAACGGCGGGCTAACTGATCTAGATGACGTCCTGCGTCGTAGTACTGCTTATCCAGAGGAGCTATGTCTGGGTTTGTTCAGCTGGCTAAGACATATCCAGGATAAGTTCAACCAGTTTCGCAGTACAGGGCCAAGGTAAATAATGATATTATACTTTTCTGTATCATGTCTTCTAGTCTGTGGAGAACTGTGTTTGTATCATGAGGAACCTGTCCTACCACGTCCACAAAGAGGTGCCAGGGGCCGAGAAGTACCAGGAGCCGGGGGCACCACAGGCCCCAGGGTCAGCAGGACCACAGAGGAAGAAGAAGGATGATGCAGGGTGCTTTGGCGGCAAGAAAGCCAAAGGTGAGGAATTGATCATTCAAAAATAATTACCGGTAATAACAATGATAGTTGAAGAGTTTCTGAATTTAATTTAAGACACACCAGACACAGAAAAATAACAGATGTTCATATTCTTGAAGAGGCATCTCAAAATGTCACACATCTTGACGAAAGCTTACTTATTGTTTATTGGCCTATTCTGTTTTTCTTAAAATCGTTTGTAATGGAAATAATTAGTTTTTTTAATCCTATTAAGAATATGTATTTTTCTTCAGTCTAGTCATTTTATTGTGTTATAATAATTCTTTTCTTCAAGGTATTATCATGTTGAGCATTACTTTTAGAGTGTCTGACTGCTAAGATCTTTTGTCATTGAGTCTCCTTAACAGATTTGCAATGTTTGTGTTGTTTGCAACGTCTTAATCAGCATGCTCCTGGACTGTTAGCTAAACAACACTGTTATCTCTCCTCGTACAACAATAATGGCTATGGCAATGGTTATTAATCAGTCAGCCAATGAGGTATGACCCAACAACCAGTGACCCCTGACTTTTAACTGCTCACTAGAGAACCACATTGGTGCAAGGGTCGGGACATCACTGAAGCGTACACAAACAAATAGAAAATCTAATTAACCACATAAACTAATGTGCACACACGCTTTGACTAATGAGATGTGTTTATCCGGTGCTAAGCCTCGAGGTGGTTTTGAAAGAGAAGAAGGTACAGGTACAAAAACACTTAAGAGGCAAGCTGTTAAGCAAATCTGTCAGCAACATACTCAGTAATGTGTTTCTTTAAGTAGTCTAAGTTTGGCTTCCTTGTTAGCTTAATGTCACAGTCACACATGCTATTATATGCTTAGCAGCTGGATATTTATGAACTCCAGACATCGTTTGTCCTTCACTCCTGAATTTATTCCCTTATCTGTGCACACTGATTTTGAATATACATGCGCGCTAGTGTTTTAACATTGTTCAATACATTAGTTTAAATCAGATAACACTCATCTGGCATCTTGAGTGTGGGGTTGGCAATGGCCAAAATTAACAGACCAAATCACAAATCAAAGCTATATCACTGTCAGTATTTGATTTAAACATGTTTACTTAATATCTAAGGGACATGTATAGGTATTGTCTTATTATAATGTATGACAAAATGTATTTATGCTCATATACTACTGAGCTTATGATGTTTTTATTCAAACCTTTTACATAACCCACATGTTGTCTGTTTCTCTCTCTCAAAAGCTCACTACCTATGGGCTGCTTCTCTGCCTCACAAGTCTGTCTTCCATTTAGTTGTGTTGGTTTTTTCTTTATTTTTTTCCTTAACTGACACTCTTTGGCTTTTCTATTCGGCAAAAGGCCTTGTGTGAGAAGTATTCACATACCACGGACTACACTGCACTTCTTTGACACATGCATGTACCTTTTTTTCACCATATTCTCCTCTTTTCTCCCTGCTTTGTGTTTTATGGCATTGCTGCTGCTTCCTTGGCTAACTATAGAGGAATGGTTTAATCAAGGTGAGTGTCCATTTTAGAATCTACTCCTGTAGCTCTTGGTCATTCTCCCATTGCCCCTGGCTTTAGTGTATAGGTAGAGGTAGTTTAGGGTGTCCTCCATTTCCAACTCTGACTTTATCAAGTGCATAACTTTGATATTGTTTTGCTCATTATTCAGGAAATGTAGTCACTCTTAAATTCTTTTAGCAAAGCTGAACCCTTCAAAGTACTACAGAGATGTTAAAGACTACTTTAAAAGACTGCTGTTAACTGGAATATGAACTAAACTCAATTTTGAAAATGTAATTAACATTTGTCCATTGTACTTGGTTAATGTAGCGTGTATAGTGGCTAAAAATGTCACATTCTTTTTCTTCATATGACTGTCCCATCTCATTGGCATGTGCCATTATCTGTATGCACTGTAGTCACCAGACCACCCTCATCCCACTCCATTTCCCCTGTGCCACTACATTATTCAAAACATTTTCCATCTCAAGATCGCATGTCGTTTATATAGTAAGGATGCATCTCCCTTTATGCTTCATTAAGCTTTATGAAAAAATAAGTCCATTCAAATGTGAGTATATGTGATTTTATTTCTGAGAAAACATGTAAAAAATAATTATATTTGTAGCTTTCTGTCTTGTGTGCATGTAAAATTCATGTGCTTGTTGTCAAGGCCTGAATAGTGCCAATAAATGTAACTTTTATTATCTTGCATGCAAAATGTAAGCTCCAGGTAAAATACTTTGTTTACTTGTGTGGGTGTGTGGTTGTTTGATTTAGATTTTAGCCTCTTGTGTGCAAATTATTATAAATAAAAAATAAGGAGCCATATCGGCCAAACACAGGCATTGCAACATTATGACATTGTGCAATATGCTTAATTTATCCCCCTAACATCATTCTTTCTTCACTACAGGCAGAAAGAACGGTGAGAACGACAAAAACTATGACACATTGGATCTGCCCAAACGCACTGAGCCATCCAAAGGTAGGCTGTGTGAGATACTGAAACACTGTTGAGGCATACAAGATTAACATAATATGAACAAAAATAGTGCATCTACAGCTTAGTTTTAAGAATTTGGGATTGTGAGATACTGGCAATATTTTTTACTTCAACATAAGAAAGCTTTTCATTATGGCATCTTCAGGTTTATACCGAAGTGCAGTGTCAAGCATTACATTTTTTAATCAATCATTTAAGAATAATTGTAAAAAATGTATGTGGGGCCCCAGATCGAGCTACCACGCCTAGCCTTCTAAAGCTGCTATCGCTGCCCCTGCTCCAGCCGCACTGGTCGATTCATAGTCATTAAGACACAGGGCTGTTTGGGGAGTGCAGACCACATTTACTGTTGCTTTTGTGAAACTACAGCAAAGTTGGTACAGTTAAGACTGTATTTGTGTCATTCTATGTACTGTATATGCTTGTATTATCTGCTTAGGCCAAATAAGAAATTGGATCTCTTAGTTAATATATTGCATTTCACTGACTGCACGTATATCCATAACCATCTGTAATAATGTGGTTTTACTATACAACTACAAACCATAACCATCACTGAAGCACATTTGTATTCAGCCCATAGCAGACTGCCCAGACACTAATTCAGTGTCTATTTATTTGTATGTATTTGACCACAATATGTCTTGTGGTGTCAGTGGACATGGCGTGCACTGGTTACACAGCCTCATGTGGTATTTACACATCAGTGCCTCCATCAATGTCTAGTGGCAGGCACTCAAAGTCAATAGCACTTCCTGTTTGACTGCTAATTAGCCACATTAGCAGGCCAAAGTGGGGTCTCATTAGGCCAGATCACACTCTTAATTGCCGTGCTTTCCCTGAGTTAAGCCGATTTTGTAGTTTTTATCTCCTCTAAAACAAAACAGAGAAGCTAAGTGTGATGACTGATACTATCCGCTATATGAACAAATAGGTTATTATCAGCATATGGGTCCAAATAGTTTCATCTTTTGTGTGATTATTATAACACTAGACTAACAACACCCAATTAAAGTTTGGATCCATAGAAAGCTAAATGTCAGAAGCTGTTGAAATACTGTAGCCTATGTGTTTGCTAATCCCAGTTTTCCAGTTTTGCAGATGGGGCAATCATTTTTTACATTTATTGGCTAAGCACACAAGAGAACAGCAATAATGACAATAATACATCATAATAATAATAGGCCCAATCACTAGAAGAAAACCAACAGTGAACGTGATCAGGTTTAATATTGCGCATATAAATGGTGTATGTGTCTGTATTGTATTGGCTGTAAAAGTCAACAGTACTGCTTGTTTGCCTTAAAATGTGTTCAGGCTCCTACCCCACACATTGCCAGCAGTCATCTTTGCAGGAGAAAAGACACAGCACTGGGTGGCGATGCCCGAGGGAGATATGGGAGATTACATGTGTATCCCGGGCCTGATCTGATGACTGAGCAAGGCTGAGGTCAACAAAGGCACTGTCCCGGAGCAGACAGCTAGCAGTGATTAATCTTATTGTTTGTGTTCAGGTGTGGGTCTGGACAAGCAATAGAAATATACAGAGGCAACACAACACAGAAGGAGGACTCACTAAATGGTGCTTGCTTTTTAGTTCATAGTAGCTTAAAAACTATAGAATGAATATAAATAGAATATAAATAGATAATGGTGATCCCTAACAGGGATGGAAGAAGGTGAATCAATGAGTTGTACCAGGCTGTACCAGGCTGTACCATTGCACCAAATAAAACATTGTGGAGGTTGTGTAGATCATAAACCTACAGTGCATACATAGTCTATACTTTTAGTTCTTCACAAGACTGACATGGCTGACTGAAAATTGCCCTCAGGTCATGTAATGGTTGCTTTAGATTTAACCTTTTCATCTTGCACATTTAAGATTTCATGGCACCAGGTTGTAACCTTTCCTCAGAAACATTGTGCTTGAATAATGGGGTGCTGAAAGCTTCCTTTGAAATCCAAATGTATAACCAGCTACAGCCTATTATCTCTGCCTAGTTAGTATATTAAACCCCAGTTGAGTTGATTCTCTATGTTAAATTGCTGATGCTGACTTCTTCATCGTTTGCCCGTTTTGTCCTGCTCACTGATTGAAGTTATTTCAGCCCTATTTTAGTGAAGGGGACTTGTTTCAAGGGAAATAGATCATTAAAGGAGTTTTGAGTTAGTGGTTGTGCATTATTCATACCATCCAGAACAGAGGAGCTCCTTAAACAAAGTCATTAAGAAGAGAAGAGCTGGTGGGCACAGAAGCCCCTGAGATGATACACATTCTGTCGGTGCTTAATTGAAACCATAGTATATAACTTCAGTCAGGTGAAGAAAGAAGAGAGCCGATAAGATGTAATGTATTTATGCAATCATGTGTTTCATATACTTCTTTTGGTAATTGGTAATATGTTAGCTTCTGGTTGGTTGAATATTTGTTGTTTATTAACTATTGCCTGTGACACAGTACTAAGACATTAGAGTTTTTACTACTACCACTCATGCCTACACTGCCCTTTTTGGCATCATGCAAAAAACATGAAATGTTTGGGGAAAAAAGGAATTTTCTACAAATAAGTATGCATAAGTGGGGCATACTAAACCAACAATAAACAGGAGTTTTATTTTTACTTTGCTGTCAAAACAGTCCTAGAGAAAACACTTCAAATCAGTTTTCTTTTAAATTTTGATACCATCATTCACAATAACTTCCCCAGTATCTCAGCATCTGCTGCACTTCATTATCAAAAGTGCCAGACAGCAGGAAGAGTTATTTCCACAAGAATCCAAGTATGTTTTTAGTTCGGTCAGTTTGCTTTAATTAGACATATTTCTCACACTACATCGAAAGATAGACAATATGTTCCTGTTAACAACTTGTTTATGCTTATATTGCTGATTGATCATCATATGCTGTCTGTTAAAATGAAAAACATCTCTAGCCTGAGAACTGTATGCTATGTTTTACTCTGTCTGGCTACCTCACTTCCTAATTTTTCTTCCTCTCCTGCCACTTCAGTGCACCTCTCATCCAGGGGAGATTTATTGCTCGCCCATCGCCTCTTGAACACACGCGGAGCAATTGAGAAAACAGCAGCGTTTGCCAAGGCGACAGCAACATAACACATCTCGCCACTTTGTCTTGCAAGCCGAGCATTTAATTTGAGCAGAGGTCCTAGCTTTTACAAATGGCACCAACAAGGCTTGTTATGTATTAGATTGTATAACCATCTTTGATATGGACACTATCGAGATTACTTTTTGTATTCTAATGAACGCTGACTGTTTTTGCTGTGGGGTCAGTGCCAGCTCTGAGGCATCCCAGCTCTTCAAGTCTCTAAAGTGAGAGTTAAGAAAAAGGAGAAAACCTACACTTTTTGTGCTAGTGCTGAAATATGGTACTTAATGGCTGTGCTGCATGAATCAGATCTTTTTTAATCCTCTGTGCGATATCTTTGTCTCGGAAGCCTCGGCTAGAAAAGCAATGGTCCTGCCCAAAGGCATGATGAACATCCTGCCGCAGTGAGCAAATATGTTAAACCAGATCCATTTTTCGAGATAAAACATCTTTGCATGATTAAGTGCTGCCAACTCAATTTCTCACAAACGCACCAGAAGGAAAGGTTTCTGCCTTTTTCCATAACTAGAAATCACAGTTCTTCATTGTAAATTCTTTACAGTGTGGGTATGTATTTTGCTTTTTATACTGTGGTATTCAACACTGTCTTGGTGAACACTAACTCTGTAAGTTTGAAGCAGGCCTGTTCAACAGTTCAGAGCACAGTGCAGCTTCAGTTACCTCACTTCCTGTCATCACATTTCACAGCACAGCACAGTGATATCCCAGGTATGACTGCAACCACCTCATGAACAGTGGTTCACAGATTTGCCAAGGGGTATTTCACATATATATACAGTATAAATATACATGCAGCATGTACACAAACAAAAGCATTCATTACAATATATATGACAGTCCTCAAAAACACACTGGTTCACAGGAACTCTCTCCTTCGGCTTCTCAGCTATTCTGACACATGGGTCCACTGCACACAGGTCTGAGTCTAGACAGTCTGACACCTTATATCACTCTCTTCAGCTTCTCATTATAGTGTACCTTACCTATAGCCAAATATACAGCACTGCACTTCTGTGACAGTGGCTTTCTTTTATGTCCAAGAAACAAGTGCAACCACTGAAGTACTGTCTTTCCTATTAATATGAGAAATATGAGATACAGAAATATTTGAGAATGCTAAATGTCTATAAATGTGTTTCTCACATGACTGAGCGCCATAGTGACAGTGATCTTCTTATGCCAACTTTAAAGGCAACAAGATGTGTCCATAAAGTAATGAAAAATAACTAACTTAAGTGTACAGTATTTTTGGCAGTGTGGATAAAGTCCCAGTAGGCAAGCTCTGAATATTTCTCATTTGACGCCTATTATTCCTGAATTGAATGTGGGTGTAGGTACTGCACGTTTTACATCTGAATCATGTTTGTATGTCGTGTTTATATTTTATTCTAACCTTTTACAATGTAAAACCTTACTGCTGATGCTAAATGGTCCATTCACGCCTCATATGAAATTATAAGTGAATCCCGCTCTTGTGCACCAGCTGTTGGAATTGCTAGCGCACACTGAGTCCAATAAGGCCTCTACAAACCAGCTACAGTTCGAATAACTCTGCCTTCTTTGTTGTTCATAATAAAACTAAACACAAAGAGAAAAGGGACTAATTATGTGAATAGCCAGTGGCTCACAGCTGACATTTTAGCTACTGAACACTCCTTCCTTCATCTTCCAAACTTTCTCTCATGAACGCTTCACACCGACTCTGATGAAAAGCAGTGATAATAGAGCACTGACGAGTAAAACAGCAAATGAAGAGGCGAGAGGTTTATTTAAGTGAGACCACCTTGTGTTTTGTTGAAAATACAAAAGGATTTTTGCATAATCATGTTATTCCTGGGAGGTCTCATAGAGAGTGGCTGCTCCACACATCATTAGTGGAATGAAGTCCTTGCAGATTAGCAGTGTACTCAGGCATGGCAGCATTTATCCACCTGTTTTTTTGGCAAAGCATATTGGGGGCCTTGAATTCCCACTTCTACTGTGCTGCATACCACTTCATAGCACATTGCCACTTTGACAGCCATGAACAACTGTTGTCAATTTCTTCCACTTTTCCTACCCCCAAAAACCAAAAACTCTCTCCAATGTTTTTCCTTTACAGAAATTTTGAGAATCCACATTAGTATCCCAACATTAGTCTCTTCACACAATTACACATCTCATCTGTATTCCCATCACCCCCAAATATAAGCAGTTGGTGCAAAGGGATAATTATTTGACAAGGATGATTCCAGGGGAAGTAGGAGGACTTGTGGTTAGATTTCTCTGCCAATTGGAGGCTTTGTTTGGCTCACGAGAGCGCAGCTTCCTGTTTCTGCGAGAGCGGGTTTAATCTAATTAAAAGCAGATTAATGGCACACTGACAAGCCCGCTGGAGCTGCAGCAGGAGGGTAGTGAGGGCAAAAGGCACTTATTTTAGCTATGCAGTTTATGTTATACAGACAATAAAGTATAACGCACTAACATTCTAGACCTGGAAACAAGAACATCTGAATGCACCCAAAGGAGCACTGTGCAAACCTGGGAGAGGGTTTGATCAGTTCAGACTCACCTCAAACAGACATGGATGAGAAATACAATACATGGTCAGATCAAGATTTTAGCTCTTGCAGTTAATTAGTTCTCATTCTACCAGAGTGTAATTCTTCTGTTTGTATGATAGTAACTTGGGGGTCTGTTTGACTGCCCTGCAATTAAAGATTTTAAAATACATTTGTTTTGAATGTGAGCTTACTTTAGACCAATAGCGGCTCATACTCTAGTATCCAACTCACAGTGAATAGACAATATAGTCGTGCCCTTGACCGTGAGGGGGCTATCAGGTGCCTTTTAGGACAGCCATTGTTTGTCATGTAGTTGCACATGGACAGCATATTACCTGGAGAAAATTGACCATAGCATCAGCTGTATGAGTTTATGGATATAGAAAACACAGATGGTCTTCTTCCAAGGCGAGAAGTAATCTAGAGCCTCCATCACACTTAAGCTTCCATCTCACTAAGGGTCTGTTGGCAAAACTAAAGGCCAATGAGAGATTTCTTCTGTCTACTGCCCAGACACTGAAAATCCATCCAGTGACTAAAACCATAAGAGATGCCATATGTACACTCACTGGTCACTTTATTATGTAGACGTTTTTTACCTAGACATCAGATCAAATAGCTAATCATCCTTCCGGCCATATCATTTGGTCATGCATACTTAAGGCAGATTTGCTGAAGTTCAAAAGCAAGCATCAGAAAGATGATATAAGGTGATATTTCAAACATCTAGCTGTTGTTGCCAGGTGGACTGTTTTGATTACTTCAGAAATTGAAGAATTTAATTGAAATAGAAAGCTCTTACGGGATTGACACATAAAACCATGTCTAGAGAAAAATGTGTAAAAGACAAGATCACAGATTAGAAGACCAATTGTTACTAACTGCTGGCAGGGCTTTTGTAAGGGCCATTGGTCAAGCAGTAGCAGGCTGCAACAAATCTTAACTACGATGCTAGCTGTTGAGTAGCTGTAATGCATTTAGCAGAGATCTAACACCTGTGTGGGTGTATGTACAGTACATTACAGCTGCAGACACGCCACTGGAAGCTCTCAGCCTAATGAATTTATAACAGGGGGAGACTGTTAAACCAGACAGATGAATCAAAGAAGTCAAACAGAAATGGGAAAACACTTGCTCTGCAGTCTCTCGGTGACATAAATCCTCAAAGCTCTTGTATAACAACCAATTCACTTTTTATTAAACTGTACAAGAAGAATGAATGGCACTGAGGAAATTCTTTGGTAGTTATATTTATAGATGTATGTTAAAATAGAAATATGATTGGTTCTTGTCGTTTAGCAAGGTTATAGGTTTAATCCTGTGGTGTATGAATGTCCTCCCCATCTTAACAAAGCTTCTGTTCTGGCTACTTTAGCTTCTTTCCAAAGACATGCATGTGTTGGGAGAATTGGTGAACTTTATTTCCCCTACTGAATGTCCAGGGTGTACCCTACCTAAAGCTTATAGCTGTTAGGATTTCCATAGTGATAAGCAGAAGATGCATTCATGCAAAAATAGACAAAAAGCATTGAATGATGTTTTCTACTTTTCAAGGCTTTCTCCCTGAGGTTGGACACCAAAACTCTCAATCCCCTTGCCCAAGATGCCAACTACATCATTAAACCATAGCTGCGGTGCATCAGTTCATCCCTATTCCTTTTATTATTGTCTTGTTGTTGATATGACATCCACTCAGTTTCTCTGATCCTCCTCCGTGCCTCCTCTTCTCTCACCGATGCACAATTTCTTCACAAATCCCTGTCAGATATAAAGAGTTGTTGAGCATCAAGTGTAAGTTTGAATCCACAGTGAAAGCACAACACCGCCCTGACAACTTAAGCCTTTCCCCCCTTTATTCATTCAGGTGAGCTGCCAGAAACAGGAACTACAGGAAGTGTTGTCCGTCATAGACCTCTCCCCATTGGGCTTGTCCCTGTGGGCACTTTCTTCATCTTGATCGTTTTCCTGCTCTGCCCATTTCCTTTCCACTATGTTGTTCCTTCTGCCAGGTTCGTGCTGCTGCTGGAGTTTCTTGTTTTGGTCTTGTCTGGGTAGGGACGTGACTTGGTTGGTTAAATTGTGCTCTTGAAATGATGCGTTTCAGGCACTTGAACTTGATACAGAAACACATAAATAAATAAACAAGCAATACATACAGTAGCTGGCCAATTTAGGTAGACCTAGTACCTTAAATGACCTTAAGGGTGGTCTGCCAGTCTATACCGAAGTCATGTTTTATCATCTTCTGCATTCTAAGCACTTACAGCAATTACTCATCTATAACTTCTTCGGGCCTACCTGCCTTATTAAAGATTAAATTTATATTTGCTGTAAAACATATTTATTATTGCTTAGTGGTGCAATGCTCTTATATAATCTCATTACATTTAGTTGAAAGATCATCATTGGTTGCCATGGATACAGAGATCTTTGATTTGTAGTTCACTAACCAATGGGAAAGCTAACAATTGCACCCTCTGGGCTTACCATTAAGGTCAATTACAGTAATTATGTGTGTATTTGTTGAGTGTGTATTTGTTTTTACACACACATGTACATTTTGCAGGATGTGCTATATAGTCTGCAGCTATTTACTCCAAAATGTAGTGATAATGTTTTAGTCTTGATTTTCTGAACCTCTTATATCAGAGTAAATGTAGATTTAATACATTTGTTAGTGATAGAGGTGAGAGAGAAGTCTCTATAGGTGGGCTTTTATCTCTACATACCGTCTGTATCCATAAAGAAGACTAGTGGCCTATTTCATGTGTTTAACAGTTTGAACATGTTTAAAATGCTATCCAGAAACAGGATCCATAGCTTAAAATGTTTTTCTTCTTTACTGTAAACAGATGGCTAAAAGTATTTCCCCGACAGCAAGGTGTATATCGGCGAAACGGCCCCATACGTCTGCTACAACTGTCACCAACGGGCACCTTAATCAGACAGATTGTGTGATTTCTAAGGGTTTAAATGTTGTTAACGA
>JAVQKC010096417.1:0-36670 GCA_036025475.1 Philypnodon macrostomus | reverse complement strand
TATAAAAACCCTTAGAAATCACACAATGTCTGATTAAGGTGCCCGTTGGTGCCATAGCTACTGTGGCAGACGAATGGGGCATTTCGCCGATATACACCTTGCTGTTGGGGACAACAGTGTAGGCCTAGTTAATTAATTATTATTCATCATAGAAATTTCAAAATCCACTTAGTTCGGTGTCTACATGATATATAACTGTCCATTTTGCGTTCACAGCTTCAGGGAATTAATTAATTATTACTTCATTACAGTGTCTTTATGATATGTAACTGATGGAAACCACTTCTGAGCATGTAAAGGAGGAAACTACATGGTGTTTGCTAGGCATAGGCAAATCAATGTGATCAAACCCCACAGATAACGTTGCTTGCACTGACACATACACAGGCATACACAGGCATACACAGTATGGTGAGAAGAGAGGAAGTACTCAGTGGTTGCTAATACTTGCGCTTTGGACAAAGCAGACATTTGATCACACACAGTCAGTTCAAACGCAGACGCTCAATGCTGTGGCTTTCCTTTGTCAACCTCTACTCAGGAGGACTTTGCCACCTAGAACGAAACAGAAAATTGCATTGTTAAACTAAAGACTCTCTACAGTTCTTTGTACTGTTGACCTTTGGACACAGCAGAAGCTCCGGCACCTGAGCTATGGTGAGTATGTTGCAAAGTTTCTGTCAGAGCTCACAAATACCATGTCTGATAATATGTGTTGTTGTTACATAATAAGAGTTGGGTTGGGTTAGATACATTAATGACATTAAATTGACTTGTTGAGTGGGCAAAAAAGAAAAGAGAGTATGAACCAATGCGTTTAGTTTGGGGAGGTTTAATTTTATACAGCAATATAGTGTCTGCCTTAGTTCAGTTTAGAAACAAAAATCATTCACTTACTGGCAGGTCACTTGAATCAAACTACCTTCAGTTGGCTTTGGTCCAAAGAGGGGTTAATGCAAATTTATTTAATACTATTATTTTGCTTTCCTGATAATTTTTCCTTTGTAGAGCCAACAAAGATATGACTATAGCAGGTGCATGTAGGTTTGACTTTATACATTTGACACGCTTAGAGAAGAGAAGCGTGACAGTAAACCATTTTTGAGAACTGGTTGGAGTCTTTACATATGAACTTCACAGGTTTTCACAAAGTTGCAGCAACACTAACATTTTGAGAAGCACTAGTTGCAAGTTTTGGAAAGAACATATTGAGTCATTTTTAGTTTACTGTGGTTTAAGAAACAGAAGTCTGATGAGGGAAGTTTGAAATGTTTGCTTTTCCTCTAATTTCACATGCAAATCAACTTTCCCCGTTTTGATTACTGGCCCACTTGAGCTGAAAACGTATAGTTGTTCCTGCAGTGTTTCTACAGTTCTAAACCAGTTTGCAGTATTTTGTACAAGTCCAGCATAAATTCAACAGCTCAAGTCAAACAGTGAAATGTAATTAAAAATAATAATGAATTAAATAATTAATTAGGGAAATACTATGATGATATATTTTTATTTGATAATATTCATAGTTCGTATACAAACAGGCAAATACTAGAAAGAGCTACTTAAATATCTAAAATATTCCAGGATAATCTAATTCATGGATTCATATCAGTATGTATTATAACAATATTTATGTAACTTAAACAGTTCTCATAGTTCCAGTCTAAGTATACATTAAAGCAGTCAAAAAGCCTGCACAGATAATGGCTCAGTATCTCTTAAATTATACTAGTATTCATTATTTTTAATGGTTTGTATTGTTTGCTTGACATGGTCACTTTCACATGTTCAGTTTGCCTGGCCTCTTGTCTTATCAGCACTTCCTGGTTCTGCCACTTTAGTTGAACCAGCTTTGTTGTAAGGTGTGGTTACTTTAGAGCCACAACACACTGGAAAAAGATAAACATGTCCATCATCTATTTCAGGAAAACAAGGCTGATGTGAAGGCCATTATGGCTCGTTTTCAGGCCAATGGGGCGAGCAGCGAAGAGACTGCCTCCACCGGACCGGGATATCCTAAACAGCCAGCACAATGCATGCAGTCAGGGCAGATGAAGAAGGTATTATCTGAGGCCATGTCAGGAGGTGCAGTACCGATTCCCCCTAAACCCTCTTTTGTGAAAAACATCTCTTCTTCTAAAAGTGACACAGGGGTCCCGGAACCTAACAAGGCCAAAGCTTTGGCGAGCAAGTTTGCCAACTCTCAGGATGAAACTAACAAACCTTTTATCAAATCGCCCTCAAAGCCGTCTTTTACACAGATGTCTGAGCCTAAAGTGCCTCTGAACAAGCCATCACTCGGTGCTCCTGGGACAGACCCCAAACATGTAGTCACTAAACCCAAACCCAGCTGGGTCAAGGAGGACTCTGTATCTTCTATTACATCACCACCTCAGCCCAAAATACCCCTTGTACAGCTCAAACCAAGCAGTTTTTTAAAATTACAACAGCAATTGGAAGAAAAGACAGAAGTGAACACAGATGCTGGAAACAAACCCTTACTTTCTGTTAACTCCACTGTTATGCCGTCCAGCTTCAGGGCTGCACAGAATCTTTTCAACAAAGAGCCAGCAGAGCAGTCAGACTGCAGCGTGAAGCCAAGTGTAGTGAACAAACTGCCCCTTAATCCCACTATCTCCATCCCTCCTCCCAAACCTCTGCCCAGTAAAAAGCCCAGTCTGAAGAAGCCCTCGCCTCACATCATCAGTGATGACCCGTCGGCGCCAAAGAAGAACCCTCTCCCCAACAGCCTTGCTCTGGGCCCCGCTCCAGCCAAACCAAACCGGCCTCCCAATGTCAACCTGGAGGCTTTCAGGGGACGGGTCGAAACTCCTGCTGATGGTAAGTGTTGACATACACAATGTGTGTGCACAGTGCTAAGTAGCTCAATATGAAGCAAGCACATAATAGTTAATATTTGTTCATATTTGGTTATTGTGTACCACATCATGCTGTTATAAAAGTATATTTTTTGTATGTGGCCATAAGATGTGTGATCACAGTTGCACTGCTCCACTTTGACCCAAACATCTTTAGAGGAACTTACTTTCACCTCTGCTGGTTTTACAGCACTTCATTATCTTTGAGGTTCATGCATGTCACTGTTGTCTAAAATGGCTATTTTACACAGTATCTAAGTATGTGACAGTAAATGATCCTATTGTGTTACAGACTAACTCACATGATCGTATTAAATATTAACTAAAGAGTAATAAACCAAGTGGAACATTTACTGAAGTTTAGGTAAAAGTTGATTGTTATTAATAAAGTGAGCATGATGACTTTTACTGACAGCTTTGAAGTGCAGGAAATTGAACCCAAGTGGGTGAGGGTTGGAGAAGATCAACATTTGGAGCACGCATGTGAGCCGAACACATCTGTCTATGCGCACTTTAATTTTCTGTGTAGCACTCTGCACAGAAAAGCAGAGACTATGGTCTCTGTTGTCAAAAGCATTTAGAGAAGTAAGACATTGTTTGGTTGTTTGCAGATCTTGGGGTTCCTCTTAGTTAGTTGTTTCAAGTGCATTTCCTTTTAGCATTACTTCACAAGTGTCCGATGTGTGAAACAGAAAAGTCACACTTTTAGACTTCAGCCCATAGCACCTTTTGTGTGATGCACGTCTAAGGTAAAACTCATATGTTACAATTGTATAGACTGTCCATCTAAGTAGCTATGGCACATACTGTAACAATAACTCCTTTACTGGCCTACTTCCCTGTGCAGTATCTCTGTTTGACATGAGACTTTTGTTTCATAAGGAAGTAGAAAAGCAGCAAATGATTTAGAAGTGACCAAATGGTATTTTGTGAGAGTCACTGACAAGAAAGATAATGCTATCTTACCAACTATATTTTAACTCCATGTGTTTGTTAAAGGTCCAAAAAAACATATTCCTCCACCTCCACCCTCTCATCCCAGTAACCATAGCAACCATGTGACTCCCGCACCACCTACGCAACCTGTACCCAGCCTGCCCCCGAGACACACCATGTAAGTCTTAATAATTGACTGAAGCTGGACAAAGTGTGACACGTTTTGAAATGTTGATAAATTATAGCAAATATTGTCTAATTTTAATCACTTGTATTTGCATGAGTATGTGGGGCACTGCCTGCAATGCAAAGTGGTATGCTTTGTTAGATGATGCCAAATGTATGAATAGCCCTCAAGTGACATTCTTCTATCTTTATTTTTTGTTTCATTTTGGAAAAACTGTAGTAGTATTAACTCCTCAAGCCAACAGGTGATCCCACATTACCAATACAAAATCTAAGTCAGTTTTGTCTTTTCAATTTGTTTCCCCTAGAAACCAAACAGAGGAGATTTATGACGATGTTGATGGACCGACCAAAGCTCCTCCACCTCTACCGCCAGGTTCGGAAACTTAAATGAATGTCTAAATGGTCCAATGTGCAATGTTATTATGTTTTACATTTATAGGCACTGGAAATTAACATTAACTTATTGAGTGCCCACTGTATGAATTTCTGCAGCAACTTTTTCTAATGTTAAATACTGTAACATATACTCTCCTTTGCAGTTCACCCAAATCACAGGGTAAAGGTAAGACGATCTAAAACCTGACAGAAATTGCATACAGAAAAAAACTATAAAAAATGTGTTAATGTAATGCTTACAAGTCTATATACAAAACATTTCTTTGATCTAGGAGATGGATGAGGACGATGATGAGGAGGGTGAACTGTATGAAGATCTTGATGACAAATGGTAAGAAGCCACTATTTATTTAAAGATATAACAATTGAAATTAATGTCAATGTGAAATTAGAAAAACCTCTTAGAGCCAAATTATAAAAAAAAGTATCTATAAAAGTATCTAAACTATAAAAGCATAATCCACCTATTCATATTCATTGTAATGTGTAAATGTTGGCGATTTCAATGCAAAAACAAAGCACATAAGCCCAGTTCAATAGCCACTAAGAAAGACCTGAATTGAGTAATACTCCTCCCTAGTGGCAGTAAATTAGCACTACAATGGCAGTTTAAAAAATATCCTGATGTAGTATTCATTCATTCGGTTTATGTACTTTTGATCTGTTTTGTGTATCATTATTATTTGTATTTCTTTATTTTATTTTTTACAGTGGAATAAGACCTAAAATTGACATTGACAAGATATTTTGAATTCATTGTTATTGTTAAAGGGAAGCAGCTGAACAAAAACAAGAAAAGAAGAAAGAGAAAGAAGACAAAGAAGAGAAAAGGCGTCTAGAGGCCGAGAAAAAGGAACAGAAGGAACGTGAGAAGAAGGAACAAGACGCCCGGAAGAAATTCAAAGTGACTGAATGACTTGAATTACAGTCTACTTGAAATGCATTTTGTTGTGTTAATATTTTGCTATGCTTCCAGCTGAATGGACCATTGGAGGTTCTTCAGAAAGGCAAGGCTTGCACGGACTATAAAGGCAACAAAAATGACCTTTCTCTGAAGCAGGGAGAGAGTTTGGACATCATCCGGGTCCAGGGCAACCCCGAGGGCAAGTGGTTGGGACGTGCACAAGACGGATCAAGTGCGTTTCTGTCGTCTCTCCTCTGCAAACACAAAAAGTCATCGTATCTGAGTGTGTATTGACTGCTATGCTAAATATATATTTTCAGTTGGCTACGTCAAGACAACATCAGTAGAGATCGACTTTAACTCTCTGAAGCCCCAAAAGCCTCTGTCATATGAACCTGAGCTCTATGATGACATCGATGTGGCACCTTCTGACAAGAGGTAAACATGGGGCAATCAGTGATGGGAAGCTGCAAGGTCAAATTAGACATATACTGTTGTTTTTTAATAAGGAATATATTTACAAAGAATAATTAGTTGATTCAAACCAACCACCACCCATTGTCTTTTTCGATCTTTTTACAGCAAAATAAAAAGTCTTGGAGGTATGTCTAACGTTTTAATGTCAGCTTTCATTTGCTATGTTGAAGTGAATAGTGAAGTCAAATGACCATGGCATACTTTGTCTGCAGTTGTGCCCCCTCCTCTACCTCAGCAGGACGGAGAAGAAATTTATGACGATGTTGATCCAAGTCTGAATGTAAAGTAAGAACATTTCTATTAACACTATCGTTAGACTTGTCTTTTACTGTCTGTTATATTCAGTACTATTCATTTAAGACAACAGTTCAGAGAAAATGCATAGATAAAGCAGAAATCTTTTTCACCGTTGGATGGATTTTTAGTCCCTCAGACCCAAGGCAGTCTCCCATGAAGCCACGAGTCTTCCAGTGGATGCTTGAGCGGAGCAGACTGGCTCTCAGCACTAAAGTGTAAAAAACACGCCGTAGTAAGACTGCTCAAAATGCCCTTGAACCATTCAAACTTTCATTCAAACTAATGAATCTAAATAAACTAATTTGTTCTGTTTTTATATATTTTAATTTTAGGCATGACAAAAAATAACTGCATGCATGATTAATTAATGATACTAATAATAACTAAATGACTGTTAAAGGCGCAGTCTGTAGCTTTATTTGACCCTGTTCTGTTATGTAAACGTACGTAAATTGCCATAATTATTATTTTACTTTAGTTCCTCCCCTGGCCTTTACAAATCACAGTTTGTGGGATACCAATTTGACCAATAGATAGATATATATAGATGACCTACTTTACATCATAGCACAGGGTCAGGGTTTTATTTATATATCTATTTTTAAACTTTTTGTTATTTTAGGACATTTACGGACTGCACCTTTAATTGTCTAATTTTCGAATCAGATACAATTTTCTAATACAGTATAATATTCAGCTACGTTTCTTTTCTTTTTATTGTGGCAGGGTGCCTCCGCCAAGTCAGTTTTCAGGAGATTCAGGTAAAAATGCAAAAATAGAAACAGCATGCTTAAATGTGTACACAGTTGTAAGGGATGGCTTTAACCTTTTGCATGTGTTACCTCAGTTCAGAGGGGAGGTGCCATTGATGAGGAGATTTATGATGATGTGGACTCACAAAATATTCCTCCTCCCCCTCCTCCCACAAGCAGGTAACATGGTCGCAAAAGAAGATTTCTCAAAGTTGAGAAATAAAATGTCAAAATGCACAACTATAACATCTGCATTTTCCTGTGTGCTAACTAGCATTCCAGCAAAAGAAGTGGATCCAAAGAAGCAGAAGAAGTTTGAAAAAGAAGAAAAAGATTTCAGAAAAAAGTTTAAGGTCTGTCAATGTTTGGTGCCTTTTTAGTTGTTCATGAACTTTTATATTATAAGTATAATGAATTTATCTGAATACATTTATAGTATGAGGGAGAGATCCAGGTGCTACACCAAGTGAACATTGTCCCAAACTTGACAAACAAGAAATGGAGTAGCAAAGAACTGCCCCTGAAAGCAGGAGAGAAACTTGACGTCATCGTAAAAGCTGTTGATAACAAGTTCATCTGCAGAAATGAAGATGGGAAATGTGAGTATTGTGCCACATAGACACTATTGAATACTGTCAAATTAATAAATTAATGTTATTTCATGTATTCTGTATCTTAACCACAGTTGGTTATGTATCGACCAGCTACGTTGTTACAGAGTAAGTAAAAATAGTGTACAAACATGACAGACCTAACAAGTAACTGTTAGACCTAACATGTTTGTTTTCTTGCAGTGATGGTGATATCTATGACGATATTGGAGATGGTATGTTTTTTTTAATTAATCCATACTATATCAAATATAAATTTGTTGATGTAATGTTTAAAAATTGTTTTTATTTTGTTACAGATTGCATCTATGATAACGACTAATTACAGCCTTGAACCCTGGAGATAGTTGATGTTATTTATTTAAACTGTAACAATATTGTTTGACAACAAACTCGTCTAATATATAAATTTCCTATAATAAAATTCTTTTTACATTCAGATGTCAAACAGTATTGTATAGTTGCTAGGGTAAAACATTACTGTAGTGTGCCTTTGATACTTTTACAATAAAAGATCAATTGGAATTAATTAAGTTGTGCATATTTGTTCTTCAAAATAAAGGCAACAGATTTAGGACTTGTGCAAACTGTAAAAACAAAAAAATCAAAAAACAAAGTAAGTTTGAAATTCCATCCAACATTTACTATATAGGTTCCAAAATGATAATATAAGGTAATGTAACACTGGAACTAGAAGAGTAGAACATGGTCCAATCAACCAGGCAGGGCTGCAGTGGGATCTAAATTGCAAAAAGGAAAATGTGAAAATAAAAGCCTATCTAAGCCAAAAAGGGTGGACAACTAAAATCAGGCATGTATCTTATGATGGAACTTTTGAAATGGCATTTATATGGATTCCCCTTTATATAGATTCACCTTTATATAGATTCACCTTTATATGGATGGTTAAGCTCTTTGATCCTCTCTTTACTTTACTCTTCACGCATTACCATTTATTGATGAAAACCAGAACATGAGATGTAATGACCTGTACACTATCACATAACTAATGATTATGCTGTGTGAGTAAGGTACAGATAAACAGGGATAACTGACAATAGTAGACCAAGAGTACTTACTTTTAGTAGGCATCTCTTGTCAGTTCAATCTGATCAGAAATGCACCCTTTATTGACACTGCATGAAAATATGACAAATATAAAAAAATTGGTTAATCATTCAATAAATCAATCCACCAAACTGAAGGAGCACACGTTTTTACCTCAGAGTCTGACGGTTTTCTGAACATAATCAACAATAATTGCAATGGATGCGAACTCTTCTAGTTGGTGTATCTTTCTCCATGCTTAAAATCATATTAAAACAATGATGATTATGAGTGATGAACTACATTTACCGAGATGACTTGCGAAAGAGTCAACGAAAGGAAATAACGCAATACTTCCGGTCTACTCTGTTGTCACTTCCTCGGTCAACATGGTTCCTCCAGTCGCAGTGTCGCCGCTAATTAAGGTACAGAACATATAAGTCAGCCGTACGATTTAACATAAAGTATGTATAAATTCAATAAGACACAGGTCGCAGAGCTCTGTTGCTTCTTAAAGTTGCAGGACTTACTGACAAAACTGTCATACTGTCTGATGTTGTTGTATGTTAGCATGTTTAGCTCGTTGTCCGCTAGCAGTGACATTGACTCTATTCAGATAACAGTTCACATGAGTCATACGTCTTTTGAAAATTAAAATATATCTGGTCACATGCATGACATATTAACCATTATAAGTTATAATCTTCCTTTAAATCTGTCCAATATCTGCTTTGTTTCAGACGGCCAGATGGTCTGCCCTTCTGCTCGGTGTCTTTTATGGCAAACAGAGGTTTGGTAAGTTATTATGTGATCCTTGCTAGTTATTTTTAAGAATATAAATTATTTTGTGTGCATATGATATAGAATCATGAAAAATTACACTAGTATCAGTCAAATTTGACAAAAGTCATTGGATATGGAAGGAGCTGTCTTTTGTCTTCACATTTTAATGTCAGTTGACCAAAAGCATTATGTACTTTGAAACACTGTACAAGTATATGAATACTTGATTACACATCTGTTACAGAGTATTTAAAGCCAATTGCTGAAGAGGAGAGGAAGATTGAAGAAGCAGAGAAAAAGGCAAGAGAAGAGCTGGAGCGTATAAACAAACAGCTCGCTGAAGGTAAATTTAGTTTTAATTCAGAGATAATGCTCTTTTAATGTGTGTAATAGTTATTTGGACTAAAAATATGCTTTGTCATTTTCTGCAGCAAACACTGACACCATCCTCAAATAAACCCTTCTTGGGACCAGTCTCTGTATATTCCATGACAATAAAATAAAATTATTTTTCATAATTCATGCAGCCTTGTATTTTTTAATTCTTCATAGTAGTGTACATTGTCCTTCAGTAGGAGATGAGCTGGCTGCAGGAATGATGTTGTAATCCTGGCCTAGTTTAGCAGCAATCCCAGGATTGAGGTCACAGACCTGTCGTAGAAAATGCTGTGTGGACAGAAACATTACTTCAATGCTCTGTTGTGTAATGTTCTTACTTTCACTATAGACTGGTTATAGCTTGGTCTGTCTAGCAAATGCAGTTGTTGAAAAAACATCTTTGGTTATAGTCTAATGACGCTTTGAGATTAAATTAATTCAACCAGACACTTAATAAAAATAAATGTACTTTATTATGGTTAAAACGGCAGAAACTGGGTCCATGTTACTGGTATTAAAATATTAACAATAATGCAATTTCATTCTATTTCCATGTTTGTTTTATCAAAAAGATGTTTCCTCCTACGTATAGTATATTCTGCTAGTATATTTTGTCTAATATAAAACTAAGTTATAATTAAAGTAATAATGTTTTACACAGAGCACTTGCAAATTTTACATAAAGCAAAAAATAACCTAATAACCTATTAGCTGATCTCTAACAGTTGCAGGAGAAAGATTGACTTTCATGACAAACTGCCTCCGAATACTGGAGAGTGGATAGCAGATAGAACTGTAAAAAATAGTATTTTAAAACACAGTATTATGGTGTGACAATTGACAAACATTAAACAAAACAGATCGTATAGTAAACACCTAAACACCACACAGAACAGTGTAATCCAAATCTGCACTGGTGCAAGTGGTCTGTCATAGGACACCATGTCACAAATACAGTTCTACAGTTGCTTCAACTGTCTCACATCAGTGTAGGTCTAGACCTACGAGTTATTGTGAAGCTTTCATCACTTTCACACATATAGAATTCTATATATAATCCTTTTCCTAGTATTGTTTTTACACACACATGAATGTATTAGGCAATTGCAAAGCTACAAATCTAATGTAATTATTTATATATGTTACAATTATTAACAAGTTATAGTGACTCGAATGTGATGTAACATTTGCATTATCAGTTATGCTCATCTATAGTGTATTTACAGTAAAGGCATCATACATCGTATTACCTTAGTTTCTATCAGAATAAAGGGCCAATGCAGTGTTAAAAGTAACTATTGGTTTTTTGTACAAACCCTGACCTGCTTAACTTACCACTATCTACATTTTGGCTCTCTGTAAAAAAGAAAAAAGTTAGTAAAGTAAATCTTATTTGACTGGAAGACAGGGTCATTTTACAACACTGACTGACTATTGGTTCTTACAATACAATGTTCTTGTATGGTACATTAGCAATATGTCCAGTACCCATGATAATAAACACTACCTGAACAGACTGTATAAAATATACAGATATATTGTAATTAATATTTAAGTAAACATGATTACTTTATATTCTAAAAAAGTACATTAACTCAAATATTAACCAAACTTCCTAATACTACTAATACTTCTTAACTCAACTGATAGGGACTGTATACTCTATTGCATGTTACTTGTTCATTTAAATCATCTTTTGGTTTTTAGCACTGTTTCAGTGATCCAAAAGATGTTAACATATTTTTGTGAGAGGTCAGCCTCAGCTTCTTTACTTGATTGCATTGTTGACATTTCAATGTTCAATGTTCATATTAGGTTCTGGATCATCAGTTTTTTCAGCACACACAGCAGGTTTTAGAACCTCCTGGATTATCTGGAGCTAGAAAAGAAAATCACATAAAATGCTCATTAAGTATGGTTCACATAGATGATCTTAACTAACTAAAAAATACTACACTGGAATAAAACAAAAACAGTCTCACACCTCTACTGGCAGCAGCAGCCTGTTTGGCGGCCTTTGCATCTTCTATGACTTTTAGCGTAGCTTCGTATTCTTCCTTTTTAGCATTCCACTCTTTTCTGTTATTTAGGAGACCATCCAACATTGGCTGGATTTGGGGGTGGAAACGAGAAAATTCCTGATGGAAAATGATGAATAGAAATGACACATTTGTAAAGAATGCTAGTATTGTAACAAGGACAGTGAATAACAGATGTGTACAGATTACCTTGTAGACAAACGTGCAAACAAAATCAATGAAACCACACTGAAGCTTGGGCAGTTCGGCAGATTTGTTCCTGTCCATCATTGGCTAGAAGGAGACATGAAAATAAAATGCACATTTAATCACAGGCGATGTACTCTGCGTAATATTGCATGTGTTATTTTTTAAATCTTACAATTGGTTGTTGTTCAAGTACAGTTCTTTCCAAGTCGCCCTGTTCCCAAAACTCTTCTGCTACACACAGAGCCACCTGAAAGACAACACATCTCTCATCTATTATCGATACTGGATCGGATATCGGTGCAGATCCAGGCCCAGAAGCTGGATCGTGGATCATCTGAAAATGGATCTGAAAAAGCTGGATTGCTGACACTTTCTCACCTTACTCTGGACTTCCCAGGGCTTAGTGATAGCTGACAGGTCACACGCAGTCATCATCATAGCCCTGAATGTTAAAGACGTCAGCGTTAGAGCGCCTAAATACAGGATAAACACACAGGGTTTTTTTGTACCTACATTACGATCTCTTTCCTTGTGGTCTCGAGTGACATGAAGTCGACCCACTTCTTTTCTTCCTCGTATGTTTTGGAGAGGTCCACAATCTTCTGAAACATTGTTCTCTTCCTAAAAGAATTGTTGTATATTGAAGCATTCAAGCTAAATATGTGGTAGATTTGACAAATAATGAGTCAACTCACTTAAAATACAGAGCCAGGTCGGTGGCAATGATAGCAATGTCCATTAGGTGAATCACATGCTCGGCCTGCCTCCTGTTGAGGTTCTGGTAGATATTCAAAGACTGCCAACAATACAAGCAGAAAGTTGTCTGCAACCATGTACTGTATATGTGTTTTTTTTCTGTGGAACGTTCCCTACCTCCTGAGACAAAATAAACTTTCCGAACTCTAAATGATGTCGCTCCAAAATAGAAGATCCATGTAGCTTTGCCAAAGGGTTGCCAGACCTGTCATGAAGAAGATTGAAGAAGACTAATGCGATCACGTACACTAGGGGCTACTGTCTGTCCTTGGTTTGCCTCATAAATTCGTGTGCCAATACAAGTAATAAATATCACTTACTTAACCTGGTACAAGTTGTTGGTGCCTCTATGATCAATATCATGAAGAAATCCTGCTGTTATCATGGCCATTACCTCCAAGTCAGTGTAATATTGCTTTAAATTCCCTGTCTAAACGTATGGGGAAACATACAAATACACTTTTGGCAAATGAGGAAAGTTTAAAAAAAATATTCAATGGATTTTGTATTCACTCAAGTACCGTCAGGAGTGTGAACATGGTCTGCCCCACATTGAAGCCGTGACGCCAGTTGTGGTAGGTGATTTTTCTGTAGCCTTTAGAAACTGAGTACATGAAGCGGACCAGCACCTGGCAGGGTATGATACAGTTTTTTTACTATAAACTCAGATCTTTATATCTATACATTTAAGTGTGGCCTACCTCTTGTGGGACCTGAAACTTCTTGACCACTCCGACCTCATAGTACATCTGAATCCCACACTTCACCAGCTCCATCTCAGTGCAATTAAAATCAGAAAAGCGAAACTCATAGATCTCAAACTTTTTGATAAGGGGTGGCAGGTCCTTTTTCTGTAAGTATATATAAGTAGATATAATGAACTAAACATGCAGTATATACAATGGCATTTATTTATACTGTATGTACATATCATTAAACAATTGAAGAAGAAGAAGTTTGCAAAGATTTTTGTTTTACCAGAATCTGTAAAAGTTCTTCCTCTTCACACTCACTGGGTTCGCAGCCAAAAGCTTCCCGGGTGTTCTGTAGAAAAAATGTAATTATAATTATGGTTTTAATTGTAAAATATTGTTAATAAAAGAAACGGTCAGGTGAAGCTCTCATTAATATTGTGTTCTTACCAGTATATTTTGGATCTCATCATCTCGACATTTGACATGGTACAGCACCATGTCCTGAGCAATGTCCTTTCGGTTCTCTAGCTTGTTCATCTTGTCATAAGTGTCTGTGTTTAAGACAGACCAACCTAAAAACTGTGTCAACGCCTAAAGAAAAAGCAGTATGTATTATGCAGTATTCTGATATATGTTAAAATTCTCAACATATGCCTTAGTGTGTCTCTTTTTTACCTCCATGAGCTGTTCGTCATGATCATCAAATGGCTTTGCATCTTTTCTGTTGTAGAATGTGGCAACACCAACAATTTCTTCTTTTTTGTTGACAATTGGCAGTGAGAGGACATTCTTTATGGTCCAGCCACTGTTGTCAAGGGCCTCAGTCTACAACAATATGTCACGTGAACAAAGTTATTATATTTTGTGGTGCTTGCAGTCTAACAGTATCCTACCTGAAAATGGAATGTCTCGTCTGCAGCTGCATTCATGATGTTACAAATCTAATTGCAGAATTGATCAAGGACAAAAATTACAAAAACAATATTTTTCTGGATTTTTTGTAATTCAAATTAAACTTACCAAGCCACTTTCTGCAACATAGGTGGGAAGGCCACTGCTCAAAGCCCAGTGGTCTGCAGGAGGACTCCTGATTGGACAGAGAAAGTAAAACTACTTCAGATAAAAAATAGCTGGGTAATTTACAGTTCTGTTTTGACTCATACTTACGGTATGACTTTAATGTCTTCTTTTCCGTGCAGTATGTAGTCAATTACTTTATAAAAGATAACTTCCTAAAAACACAACGAGAGTGAAGGTCCTTACTAAAGAAAATAAATGTAACTAAACATAATTAATATTTACTCGTCCATCGGGTGTAACAGGGCCGGAGTAAGGAGGCTGCTCCCCCATCAGTACAGGCCAAACATCAAAGAATTCCTACAGAGAAAAATATACACATTTTAACAGACATTCTATTTAAACAGCCAGTCTACCTTAACTTGAACACTTACAATAAATGCACAGTGTATATCACATCTACACTATTCACTTTGTAGGTATTATAATATTTGAATTTTTAAACAGAAATCAATAGTTGTGAAATCCCTGTTTCGTATCACTGTTTTCATAAGTGCATACAGTATAATTGTGAGTACTAGATGTCATAATGCACTAATCATTCTTGTACCTTCTCCTTGGTCATGTCCAGTAAACCGACAGAGTAGCGGTCACAGTTGAGGTAGGCTCGGACAGTGTACAAGGCTTTGTGAAACTGTCGCTCGATATCTGTCAGCTCTTCAAAAACCTTGTTTGCAGACCAAAGCAGCATCTAAAACAAAGAAATGCACATATTATCAATACAATCTGTTTATGGCAGTATGCAGTAGCCACTTAAGGATTAGGGTCAACCTCTGTCTTACCATTCCTTTACGTGTTTCACAGTTGTGAAGGTAACTCAGGTGGAAGATTTTCAAGTTCAAAGAAGCAATTTTCAGGTACTTTAAAAAAAGCTGCACAGGAGACAAGTGAACTTACAAAAAGCACATCAAAGCAAATCAAAATCAAATACATTTTCAGTACTGTCAGCAGCATAACATCATTTGATAATGTGTTTTTGTGTTTTTAATCTTTATATTATTAACTTTGATTGACTTCTAACATGTTTGATTGGTATGTTTGTCAAAAAGTCAGAATAACTGTGTGATAACCACTGTCTGTGCTCCATGTTTCAATTGTTTGTAGTGTTTGAATGGTCTCACATCTTCGTCCTCTGCAGTGAAGTGAGGTCCTGTGGTCTTGTTCAGAGCCATGATCACTGCCACCATATCTTTGCCGTTGAGGATGGGTGTAGCCAAAATGTTGCGGGTCTGATAATCAGTGAGTTCATCCACAAATGAGCTGAAGTGCTGGTTCTAAAAAGAGCCAATAAGACAAAACTGGGAATTGTAAAAAAAAAACAATTTGTGTGAAGAAGTGGAGGGTTCTATTATTATATATATATTTTCATTCATTGCAATTGAAGGTAGCTTTAACCACTTGAATCTGAGGTGAACATGTCATCTACTATCTGTGCAACTTAGGTTCAGCTAAATGAATGTGTTTTATATTGTACTGAGTAAATGCCAGAGGTGTAATCCAGAGCTGAAGCAAAGGCCGATGGGATATGGAAATAAATGGATTATGTCTGATAGGGGATTTACACTTCCACACATTCTGCACCACATGTAGTAGTACATGTAGTATATTCATAAGCAAACAGGTATTATTATATATTATTATACAGTTTACTGATTCAAAACACTAACGAAACTCCATAAGGCAAATATATGTTCAGATACTGCCTTCTGAATCCTCTATAACAGCTCAACTAAAGACATGCCCAGCAGAACAATTAATCGACTAAGGCAGTATGTGAAGGGTCATGATGGGTGATTGATTTGGTAACAAAGCATAAAAAGTACTACTGTTATCTCCTATGAATAAAAAAGTTATTGATAAATTAGACCAGCTTTAGTGTATGAGCCCTCAGCCCTAAAACATTCACAAGCATTTCTAATGGCATATATGTTGTAATACTTTGTTTTTAAAGATATGTATGTACTTTCATATACAATTACTGAATTAAAAGCCTATATGTGCAATATTGGGGCTTTTCTTTTACCTACTATAATTCTGTTACACCAGCACTTACCTCTGCAACATTTTTGACATTAATCGTCTTCTTAGTCAGTGCCGCGTGGCCTACTATGCCCATGTCCAAGGGATAGACAATCTCGGAGTCTGGAGGCACCACACACTCGTCTAACTGGGACTGGGCGTTCACATTGAAGAGCCTAGTGGCCAGCTCTCCCACACCGTTCCTCTGTCGATACATGAACAAGCTGCATCGGTCTGCGTGTATCAGGGCACTGATCCTCTTCAGGAGTTTAAAGACGACTTTTTCCATGTTGACATTTTCCTGCATGTCCGTGATCACGTCGTACATTGTTTGGCTCTCCTCCACCTTAGAGAGTATGAATGCAGAAAAGTGAATGGGAGGTTCCAGGTGTATAACAGCTTCATTAGACAAATGCAAACTACAATAGCCAACATTAGCATCACTGGAAGGCAGTACATCGTAAATATAAATGTTTTAAATGTTCAAAATTATGCTTGAAGGTGAACTGAACTACATTTCCAGCAGTGAGGTTTAGGAATAGTTTGTCTCTGATTTGTACTCTGATTGATAGTTGTATATCTATTAATCTGTGTATTGTTTTTTCTTTTTTTATACATAGATATATAAATAAAAAATAAATAAAAAATATAATAATACATATATAAATTTTGTTGTTTTGATTTTTATATTGTGAAAATATTCAATAAATATATTAAACCCCAAATGTCCAGTAGAGAGTGAGTGTGCCTGTGTCTCTTTCTAAGTGTTGCCTCTGTGAGCAACTCCACAGTGCCCCATAAAAAATAAACATGTAGAAAGTTAATGAATGGTTGATGAAGCACAAGTGCCATGTGTAATTCCAAAACCCCAGCCCACTTTGAATACATTGTGACGATAAACATATCACCACTTATGGTACTCTAAAGTTACTATTACAACAGAGCTTACCTGACAGAGCTCCTGGAGGTGGCTGAAGTCCACCTGTTTTTCTGGGAGTCCTGAAACCTTGGAGATGGAGCCTGGGGTCATCTTTTTCGAAAAATACTCTTTGGCGAAAGCAGGGTTCTCTTGGAGGAACTTCTCCACATCTTCCTTTTGCACACCCATGCTGCCTTGGACCTGCTTTATCGTCTCCTTTTTCAGCTTAGTGTCGGGACCCCGCGTGATCCAACTCTGTTACCTCCAAACTTCTCTCTTAAATGTACAAAAAAACATCTACATATCAATATTGTACCCCAATAAACAAAATATAGTATCCCTCTGTCATTAAAGTGCCCCCTGGTGCGCTGAGCAGACTGAGTGAGGGAGAGCCCTAAGGAGAAGGCGGAGTCCAACAATCCTTCATCAGCAGATAGTGCTGAAGGTTAGCACTGATCTACCTGTGCTAAATGTGTCAGCTGATCATTTAGTTAAGAATATCTGGACTGTGTGCCTATGGCCTAGCACATAATGTCATCTTTAAAACTGGCACAATTAACATAAGTGGATATTTCATTTGTCATTAAAGGGATCTCTTTCAGTATATATAACAACAACAAAAAACATAGAGCCTATCAGCAGAGTAACCCTATGTAACTATATGTCACTGTGACACATACTTTATTTTTTATTTTTGTTTGTGCCATATACATACATTGCATAATGTAAAGTTTTATTGTGAATGTCTTTCTACAACCCAAGCTCTTCATGCACAAGCTCTTTAAGTCCTTATTAAACAAGGCCTCCTCTGGTATAAGCCCTATTTAGTTAGAACAGTAGCTGATTATCTCAGCACCCCAACTCACTCTTTCTCACTGTTGCTATAGTATATACACGGCTCCTTTGTGCTGAAGAAACTGTAGCTGCCACTAGGGACTTTAAGTTAAATAACAAAAAGTGGCTTTGTTGGAAAACAGCAAGTAAACTTGGATGTTTACTGTACAGTTCTATTCAGTACTGTATCAAGTACTATTTGAGTCTGATATTTAGGACTTATTTGATAGAACCAGTCTAAATAAAGAGATCATAAACACCTTAAACAAAAGGTCAGAGAGATAATTTGCTTCTGTTATAATAGCAACATAATACTGTGTGTGAACTGATGGGGGACAGGAGGGAGTCAGGAGGGTGTTGGCTGTCTGGTCACATGTGAAGATCACCACTGAGTGGTTGGGTCAATTACTGATAGTATGGATAATAATAGTGAGTGAAACTGTAGGAGTGATGTGAAACTAAAAGCAATGTATGTATGTATTCATTCAAATGAGTCATTTGTTGCTATATATTTACTTCCTAGCCACCAAAAATGTTCCACTATATTAAAATAACAAATTGCTGCAATAACTATCCACACCACAAGATGGCAGTATAACCACTCTCTATGAATCACATGAACGCTAATAAAGCTAACTGAAGATACATTTTTTTAAATGAGCTAAAACTATAATTTATGTTCATGTGTAACAGGGCCGAGAAACATTTAAAAGATACATACATTACAATAATATTTTACCTATATAATCTGGAGATCTGTGGAAGAGCGGTGAGGTCCACCTGGAGACTAGAGACCGTGGATGTGTTATTTAGACACGTGCTGAGTAGCTGCATCATGGCGCCGCCAGCGTCATCCTCCATCCTGAAGATCATCAGTGCAGGTGAGGTTTGTTGTCAGGTCATAGCACCCATGTGGATGTATGGGTTAATGGGTTCATAAATACAATCCATTATTATGCATATTGTAGCATATCTTATAATAAGTAATAGCATTTAACATTTTTAGGACAAAACTTAAACGCTCATTAAGTAGTAAACAAATAAAACATGTAGACTATAAAGTCAAAAGTCTAATGAAAAGCCACTCAAACTTAAAAAATAATTAAATAGGAAATCAATTGATGAATACAACTGTCTGTTTTTATCAACTTCACAAATTGAGAATGTATAGAACTTGTGTACAAAGTGTGTATCAAGTGTGGTTAGCAAAAGAGATCGTTTTAGATGTCTAGTCTTGAGCATGTGCCTATTTTTATCCAGGATTAAAGTGAGCAGCCCAGTCAGTGGAAAAAATAGATCAGATCATCTGTCTGGCTTGGATCATTGGTCTGTGTCCTGACTGAGGAGCCTACAATTTACTATGTTTTATTTACTACAATGATAAAACAATCCACTCAGTATTTCATTTCACCACTAGTCTCTATAATTACAATGCACACATGAAGTTACAGTCCGCTCCTGTCTGCACTCACACATAGGGAAGAGTGTATTACATGATGATGTTAGTGACTGATCGTAATCCCGGAAGTTGTGTCAGAGTGTCTCTTTTAAGTAGTACATGACTCAGCAGTAATTCACTGAAAACACTAAATACAGACAGAAGTCAGTCAAAAAGTCGATCACGTATAGAAGACCCTCTATGTTACATGTTCCGGAAACACTATTGTCTTTCTTTGGTGAGTCAAGTCAATATCAAGGGGATGTTATAAATGTAATATTTTCTAGCTGACACTGAATATTTGCAGCTGCACAGGTGATTTTAATGACATAAACAAGGATAGTCAGAATAAAATAAATCAACAGTTGCATTTGGATCAGAGCATTTCATTGGTTATTAAAAACCTGGGAAATTCATTAAAATAAAGAGATTATCAACAAGCTTTCTCACAAAAGGTCAGGTTTATGAGGGGCACGTCTGAGGTCACATTGTGGCTCAGGTTTGAAGCTACACTTCAATCAGAGAGGGGCTTTAGTTTTTAGAGAGTTAATACTGGAGGCCAATACTGGACTTTTATCAAAACTGCAATGTATTTTTTAATTTTTTTTATTTGACCTTTATTTAACCAGGAAAGTCCCACTGAGATTCAGAATCTCATTTTCAGGGGAGTCCTAGCCCCAATGGGGAACCTAAACCTACGCAGACACAAGGAGAACATGCAAACTCCACGCAGAAGGGCCCCGACTGAGGAATCAAACCCAGGACCCTCTTGCTGTGAGGCAAGAGTGCTAACTCTTGTTGCAATGTGCAGCATATAATGTGCAATCATCATCATCATCATCATTGTACTTTTCAGACACACACATGGGACAATAAAGCAAAACAGACAGCTCAACAACAAGACAAAACAGACAGCTCAACAACAAGACATAATACAAATGTGATTCAATTCAACATTTGTGTTTTTTGGGGGGTACTTCTTATAAAAATCCCATATAGATAATACAGAATTCTGCCCCTGCCCCCCATCTGAGGGTATAACATCATCACATCCTAGTATCTGCAACCCAGCAATAGAGGAAGCCTAATCCAAACAGTTTCTCATTTTATTATTCATTCATTGTTTACACTGTGAGTGTCTGTGTTTCTGCGGTGTGGTGTTGTTGTATTGTACTTCCAGTAAGTTACATAAAGGCCTAATTATTTTTATAGTAAGTCTTGGGAAGGTTTGAAAGATTACACAAAGGATTTCAACCCAACAGGATTACTTTTCGATTTAAGCATCTTATTTCGTCCCAAGCAATGAAACTCAGCCGTAAGCTCGTCTGTGGAGTGAGTATAAAAGGCCGCTTCTCACAGGACAACACAGACTCAACACTGACTCAACACAGTCTCAACACAGTCTCAACACTGACTCACTCAACCAAGCAAGGTAAGAAGCTAAAATTTCCACGTAATATTTCACAATGTTATCATCATCAAACTGATCAAATATAAGTATTTAAACCTAATACTTCAAAAGTCATACATTACTTTATAAAACCTTGTTAGTCTTGACATAGTTTTCCTAATGTGTATTCTGTAAATGTAATATTGTATCTTTTTTCCAGAATGACTTCCTCAAAGCTGTCCCTGCTGCTGGTGCTGCTGGCTTTTGTGGAGCGCAGCCTTTCTGCCGCTTGTGTAGTTGACAGCTTTATTGTCAAAGAAGATTTTGACCCAAAAAGAGTAAGTCCATTTAAAAAAGTATAACTATGACTCATGTGGGTAGACTATCACCCAAAAGCAGTCCTGACTTGATTCTGTTTATTATAGTATGCCGGTAAATGGTACGCTCTGCAGAAGAAGGACCCAGAGGGGCTGTTTCTTCAGGACAACATCTCTGCTGAGTACACAATCGATGATGATGGCAGCATGACTGCCTCCTCAAAGGGACGGGTCACTCTTTTTGGGTAAGTTTTAGTGTTATTTTGTGTATTGCTGTTGTAGTACTTATATCCTAATAAAGATACTAACTACTACTACTTACTGCAAGGACAGAAAAATATTTTGGCTTACATGTGAAATAGTACTACTTGGTTTCTTACCACAATTGAGCAAAAGATTTGAGAGCACATTCTGAGTATTACAGACAACATGAGCTTTCCTTGTAAAACATTGGTATAGACACAGGTTTGCTTGTTGTTTGTTTGAGAGCAAATTTACCTAAAACAGAAAACTAATCATTTATACCCTCATTTAGAAAGTCTAATATGTGTCTTTTGTAGTTTCTGGGTTGTGTGCGCTGACATGGCTGCTCAGTACTCTGTCCCTGACCCTGCTACCCCTGGAAAAATGTTCATGAACTACCAGGGCCTGGCCAGCTACCTGTCCAGCGGAGGTCAGTAATGTTCCTATACCTCAGTCTGTCTCAGTTTCTGTTTATTCTTTGAATCTAACTACTTCCATGTTTAATCCCAGGGGACAACTACTGGGTGATTGACACTGACTATGACAACTATGCCATCACCTACGCCTGCCGCACCCTGAAGGACGATGGCAGCTGCGATGACGGCTACGCCCTGGTCTTCTCTAGAAACCCCCGTGGCCTGCCCCCTGCCATCCAGCGTGTGGTCCGCCAGAAACAGGAGGACATCTGCATGGTAGGACAGTTCCAACCAGTGCTGCAGTCTGGAGCCTGCTGAAGACCGATAGCTGTGGAGGCCTTCGACAGGCACATCAGTGTGAAAGACGAGTGGATGAGACATTTTGTATGTGAGAGTGAAATTCAAAAACCTGCTCAGCTGGGATTCACATGATTCCTGTTGTGTTATAATGTCAAAATCAACAGAGAATGAAACTATTGTCATGGCATTTTGAGTTAATAAAAAATAAAATATTTTTTCTAAACAATTCAGAATATGTGTTTCTGTGGGTTTCTGCCAAAGTGTGAATTATAAATCATGTTGAACTTTGACCACATCTATGATCCACTCTGATCCAGGCACAAATACCACACAATGAACGTGCTAATGGGCTTACAGTTTAGTCCTATTACACCAACTCACCTGTTTGGATTCTTAGCATTGCATACTCTTTCTGTTCAGATGATTGAACATAATTAATGCATATGTTTTAAGTACAACAAACATGTAGCATGTTTTAGCATCATGTATGTATATTTAAACCAGACTGTAACGCTCAATAAGAATGCACCAGTCTGAGTGTATAGCTACCGTCTTATCAATATCTAATAACTTCACTAAATAATAAATAAAGTACATGTTTAATGAAATGCCTGTTCTGTAGTATGGGTGGTGTGTGCTGAGTCACATAGGTTCATGTGTATTGCGTAATACTTGTGTAGATACAGCTTGGCGGGACAGTGTGTAAGGGGCGTGGGGCCAAAGCTGTAGTTAGTCTGTCTCTAAACATGCTTAGCCTTGATGGGATCAGCTCTGACCTTACTGGAAGCGATCTTTATTTTAAACTGATATAAAGCTTCTTGTTGACTGCATATTTTTCAACAATGCAATGTATAATGCCTGCATACAAATAATTTTACATCTGACCTGTACCAAAAGTAAAGCTCTCAGTTTCTTATTCTTTAATACTTCTTAAGCAAACTAGTTATACTTTTTGTTTGAGCTGAAACTGCAGCTTTACTGTTAAACCTCTTAATGTGTTCATGTCAACACAGCACAAACCTGAGTGTAAACAGATTTAACACAGTCAGGTCAACAACCTTATACTTATATACAAGGCATCCCCCCAAACCATGCCTCTCTGAACAAATATGAAATGAGTCTGATCTGATTTTATAAGTATGCAGCTGATTTAAAAAAAACATTATCACCAGACAATTAACTTCACTTGTCCAGTGGAGGGCAGTCAAACCCAAAAATTATAGAACGCCTGTGGCTCAGTGAAGGTGATAGAGTTGCCCATGTTAACTGTAAAACTAATATAAACAATTAGTTAGTTAGTTAGTTAGTTAGTTAGTTAGTTAGTTAGTTTAGTTGGTTAGTTAGTTAGTTAGTTAGTTATGCTGAAAGTAGTTTTGTTTCCTCAGAAAAAGAAGACCTATCATTGTGTAATACGATACATGAGTTTTTATTAATTGAATTGGTGTTGAGTACATGCACACACAGACATACTAGAACATTGTTTTGAAGGTGGACAAATGTGTGGCCCACCTGAAGAGTCTTGTCTCAGACCAACATAAGACCAGATAAATGACTTTGAGACTCCCAACAATCATCATCAATTCATTAATGCTGTTGGTGCAGTTTGTGGTGTTGTTGAGTCTGTTTAAAGGTATCTCTGTAAAAAGTCTCACATTTGTACTTAGAGTTGAGCTTTGGGATGCCAGGTTTCTCACATACAGAGCGGTCCAGGGTGGTTCAGTCACATGACCTGGGGAGGAATGGATGGTGTGGGTGGACTGCCACATAATTGGAGCCATTGTGTTTGATGCTGGACGGAGAGCAGTGGAGATCTGATCTGAGTGCCTTTGAAATGTCACTGTGCTTTGTTCACACACTTTGAAACATACTAAAGGCACATTCTTTTTTGGTAGTTACCTCCGCCAAGGAGGTAATGTTTTTGCTCCTGTTTGTCTGTTAGCAACTTTACGCAAAAAAGTACTGAATGGATCCGAAATTACACCAGGACCAGTTGATTCAATTTTGGGAGTGATCCGTGGAAATGAGCTGCCTTGGCGGAGGTCTGAGCTATCCAAGTGCTTTCTAGTTTCACTTAAAACTCAACTTAAATGTTATAGAGATACAGTGTATGAATATGCTAAGGATGGTTTCTCTTTACAAATTGGCATTATTGTCTTGGGTTGGGATTTAGGCCACACATAGGAGAAATAATCCTAATGCATGAACAGTAGCATTAGTTATACATGTCCACATCATAAGAGGCAGGAGACAGTGACTAAAACACTGGTTTCTAGGGCTGCACAATATGAGAAAAAAATTTATATTGCGTTTTTAATATTTTTCCAATATTTTGCACAAATAGTTCCTAAGAAAAATAGTAAGACTAAACAAGACTAAATTAAAGAAATCACAACTAAAATATAGCTTTTTATTCAGTCACAGCACATTTTCATATAAGGCTCTAATAGGAAAAATGGATTTAACAGTGGAAATCTATGTTAAAGACCATATAGTGTTATTGCAATATATTTAGATTCTTGTGATATTGCTTTTGCTGATATTGCGATAATCATAATTCTGTAATAAATAGCACAGCCCTACTGGTTTCTATCTTAATTAACTATGTCAAATAAGACCAGATGATTTAACATTCCTCTGGCTGACACTAAAGCTCTAACAGTACAGGCAGTGTATTGGTCCCAGGTTAGGGTTCAGTAAGTATGTTGGGATCAGGGGCTACTCGGTCGGCTGCATTAGACCCTTCTTTCAGTTTCTCCTAGTAGGACATTTGCAGCATTGTGACCCCCAGTCCCTAAAGTCATGACCTTAAATTACAGGGCGAACAAAGGTCAGAGGTTAGACTGAGGCTGGTCTGTCATGAGTGTGTGTATAACCAGCTCATTAAAGGACAATTAGCTCCTAAAAGCCATGTATTCTGCATTGCCTAATGGTAGCAGTAGCAAAAATTAGACAGAGAGCACACAGACAAACAATTCTCACATTCATTCATTTAATTTTTAGCTGAAGTATCCCTAGACCACCCAGTGCCTGCAAGCACTGTAGGCATTGATGAAGCATTGTAGAGATGACGCATTGCTAGTATAGACAGTATAGATATAGGGTTGTAGGATGCTTATTATAAACATATGATTTAATGGTTATAGTGAATAACTTATGTACCCAATATATAACCAAAAAGGGAAATGGTTCGAAGATCCATAGATAGTACTAACTCCAGCTGCAATGTGTCAGTCGTAGTTTCTCGAGCATTTATCCCTTAACTATAAGATCCCTGGTCCTTGTAGTTCACATGACGAATATGATCACTTTATAGGAAATCGATCAAACTGTATTTATTGACTTTGTTTTCTCTGTCTGTATTGTACTTTCATGATCCAATATTTATGCATTGACAAATCTACCATGAGTAATGTAGGCACAAATGAAATGGATACAAACACAAAACAAGATAATCAAGTGATATCCATGAAATCAATCATTCAGTATGACAACCTAAAGGAAACACACTACAATATAAATATGACGCTGAAGCAAAGAGTTACAGTAATAGTAAAACACAGTGATACAATAAAAACACATTTCATCTTAATGTTGTCGTTAAAATGAGATCAGCCAATGTTCAACAATTAGACAAATGGCATTTGTATTAGTAACACAGCTTTAAGTTTTGGAAAAATTGAATAAAAAGCCTGTGATGGTTACAATCTGAATCTGAAAACTAGTTATTGGGTATGTCAGGTTAATCCGGCCACATTCCAACTAATGTTTATAGTTTTTTGACTCGTAGATTTTTCTAATGTTTGATATTTTTTTCTTATGCCTATTTCTTTGTCTCCTCGATTTGCTCCACCTCACTGGACTCATCCACCACTTTGCCATTGACCATTGTTTGTGTGACCACCTTCACAATCTTCCTGGTGCGGACATCAGGCTCCTCTGCAAGACACAATGAGGTAGAATAAAAAATGATGTCATTAATTTTCATCCATTACTTTCTTCTAATTAGTGAACTACTTCCAGCCACTGCCACACCCAAGTATAACCAAATTGTCACTTTGACTAATGACAAAATGTTAACAGCAGACTTAGATCCACCTCTGAGATCCTGAGATATCCTGAACATGTCCCAACAAAATCCGATGAAACCTCTGCGCACACTACAAAGAACTGTTGTAATTTTAGTCTCACAGTTGATTCTTGTCCCAGTCTTTGATTTGTTGTTGTTTTGTTTCTTTTGAGACAGTTTTGTAAACCCGTGGTGTGAGGATTAAGACACTGTTACGAAACTGGGATCATAGTTTTCAGTCTGTTTTTGTTGCTACAGGAGCTGAGTTGTTTGTGCAGTGGGCATCGCCTTGAGCGTCATAAAGTCTCCTTTAATCTGGCAAGATGTGTAGAGACATCATTAATTCTTACTACAATGAATACTCTTCACCATCTCATTGTGGTGTGTCTATTACACAAGTGGTTCTAAGTGCCTCTGTTACCTGACCTGTAGTTAGTAGGTCATACTGTATTTTCTGATATACATACAATAGGTTTATCTCTGGGACAGGACAGGTACTTACTTTTTGGAGGTGGGACTTCCTTGATCCTGAGAAAAACAATGGTACACATTAGATGCGATTAAAGATGGTAACCCAAATGACTAATCTAAAATCTAAAATGGTTGGCCTATATGCTTTTTTCCTGGACTATCAGAGTAATACACTTGTCCATAGTCAATAAGTGAGACTTTAGAGATAGTAATACTATAAAAGTTGTAATTACTAATGTCAATGCTTCTATCTCAGATTAGACACTTACATCTCCTCCCCTTCCAGCAGGCGCCTGTAGGTGGCGATCTCCATCTCCAGGTTCTGCTTGATGCGCAGCAGTTGTTCGTAATCGGTCTTGGTGCGCTGCATCTCGAGTCTGAGCTGGGACAGGTCGTCCTCCAGCTGTGTCAGAGTGGACTGCAGGCGCTCCATCTCTGACGAGTACTTCTGACCCGTCTCCCCCAGGTTCCCCTCCAGAGCAGCAATCTATACAAAGCAAATAAAAAAATCACACCTGTCCTCCTGTCTTGGCTTATACTTAGATTGAAGTACATACTGTATATTGTGTAACATAATGGCTCTGCTCTTCACTGTCATTTTTACTGGAACAATGCCAGTGTTCATATTAATACAAAAATAAATAATATTAAGTATGATGAACATTGGATTGAATGTACATTGAAATTGTAGTTGAAAATGTTTCATGAAAACACCAATAGTTGTAGACCTCTATGTAAGACTAAAAATACAAAGTCAATAACATAGTTGTGCTAAAATCTAAATTGCAATCTTGTCTTAATTAAAATGTGATATTAAATTTTTACCATATCGCCCACTCCCAAAATGACTCTGGATTGTGGAATGACTTCCCCAAACAATTTTAACCATTAGCTGTGATGTAATAGTGCCCTTGGTTTGACAAAGCAAACACTATTAGAGTATGTATCATCACCAGCAGCCCTCATAGAATTTAGCAACTTTATCTCACTTGTGTGTGGATGACTTAACAGCGTGGGAGAAGGTGTTTACTGTCAACATGGGATTACCAGACAGAAAAACATTGAGATTCTTTCCCATAAATCCAGATGTTAGTGACAGGCCTAGAAGCCTAGGACAAAAACAGAACCAAACTAAACAGGGTCTAAACCAGGAGTAAACTAGGACTAAACCAGGACTTAAACAGCTCAAATAGAATCTATAAGTACTAAATCAGGTCTAAACTAGAGGGACTATATCAGAACTAAACCAAGTCTAAATAAAACTGAATCAATAGTGTGACAGACTGGATATGATATGTGTGTATTGTGTTTAATGTTGGATAGTATAATAACACTATATTGTTTTATATTGACCTGTTTGTGCAGGCTCTCCAGCTCCACCTCCAGAGTTTGCAGGAAGCGCTGCCTCTCAGTCAGCTCGCCCTGGGCCCCTCTCAGAGCCTCGTTACTCTCCTTCACCTCATTCTGCACTGTCTCCAGCTGATACCAACAAAAAACAAGGTTTATCCACTTCATCTATGTCCTTTAAGGAAAAAGTCTAGGCAACACTCTTAAGTCATACCACATATATTAGTCAAAAGGAATTTGTGAAATGGCATTTCAGAGCATTTCTTGATAGTAGAGTATCCAGGATAAGAAAAACGTTGAAAAAATAAAATCAGGGTTATTCTGATTTGATGTTGGGGAGGGACTAAAGTAAAATTTATGACACTTCACAACATAGAACAATTTATGATTTTAGGAAACCTCCAAGCTATGGTTTTAAGTAGAACCATTGTTTAGTGTTGGATCTTTAATATAATGTGTATATTTTCTTATAGCATATATAAGTGTCTTGTCTGCTGACCTTCTTGCGGTACCACTGCTCGGCCTGCTCCTTGTTCTTCTTGACAATGCCCTCGTACTGAGTGCGCAGGTCCGACAGGATGGTACCAAGTTCTGGACCATGTGCCGAGTCCACCTCCACATTCACCTCATCCCTGGCAATACGGGACTTCATCTGCTCCAACTCCTATAGGTCAGAAGAGAAATTCAAGGTAGGCTCAGTAAGTCTTGCATATTTAAGGTATTTTTTATTGCAGAGTGGCTAGTGATCTTGACTCTAAGCTATGGAGATTGTGGGTTCAATCCTCGGGCCACACTCTCTGGCTTCCACACACCATCCAAATGCATGCATAGAGAATTAGTCCCTAATTATCTGAAAGTGTCCCTATATGAATGTAAGAATGAATGGTTGTCGGTCTCAGTGTCAGCCCTGCGACTAACTGGTCATTGTCCATGGCCCTCGCCAAAGGCCTTAGATGCTTAACAGAAAAAGCGAAAGAAGATAATTTAATTAACAAATAAATAATTAATAAATCTTCAATGGGGGGTCTAATGCCATGCCTTCTCTCTTCTTCTATCTTCTATCTATCTTCTCTCTCTGGTCAAATGCTGTTCAAATTGCACAGTCATAGAGCGGTTCTGCGTATGTTGCCTCTTGAATCTCTGGGGGACCAGACAAATTCAAAAGGCCAGGCTCCGTTTTTGGTGGTGAACATATGTCTTCATCATAGTTTGTGTAAACCCTACACCATGTGGCAGCAGGGAGGATGTGGCGATCTCTTCATTATTTAGACACTCTCCATCAATAGTTAATATTACAGAGCTCAGTTTACCTCTGGCCTTTTGGCTCCCACACATTGAGTCAGCTCTGTGCTTCTTTTTCACTCTCTCCTTTTGTGACAGATGTTATGTCATGTCTCACTGTTATAGGACCTGGTTTATATGTCCGCATATGGTTTTCCCTTTAGTTTACACTTAGACACTTAAACTACATTTACCCGTATTCATTGCCTTGTACAACGATGGAAACTTGTGCAGAAACATTATACATGTGAGATCCAGTTTCTCAGCTAATCCCAAAGGTACTGTTTTGTTTCAATAGGAAGTCAAGCTATACATTTAGAGGAGAAGCGGTGACATACATTTTATTAAAGTGATAGCAACTGGAACAATGGAAAGTAGTGTATGGAGAGTGATATTCTTCCCATTCTGCATTGAAATGTATAGTAATAATCACAATGCATGTAATGTAAGGGTTCAAGTTAGCAAAGTTTGTTAGGACAGTAAGTGACAGTAAGAAAACCTTAGAGAAATGCAGGCAGAAACATTCGGTAAACTGGGGGTGGGCAACGTAAGCTCTGAATATGGGCCACATGCTCTACCAACTGAGCTAAACCACAGCCCAGAATTTAATATAACTTTTTAGTTTTCTGTTCTTTTAAGTACATTTTACTATGGTGTAGCTATAGGGTGTCATCTGTATTGATGTGTATTGTACTTCATATGGCATTGTTTGTTGTTTCTCTTAAAAACACAACGGCTGGGGCTTTGATGAGCAGCGGAGCATTCATCTATAGTTTATTTTACCCCCAGAGGACAGTAGACATGCCTCACACCAGCTGATTGGACAGAGCCAGCAGGTTTGGGAAACTGGATCTACCCGCTTCTTTGTTTGTAGTAACCAGAGGGCCACTTCTTTCCCTCCTACCCACCTCCCTCCACCCCTCTGGGTCTTTAAAAGGACTTCTTGAGTGCCTCGAACTGGGTCAAGCAGATATCTAGTTGTTTTTTTGTAGATAAATGCGAATGGGGTGATTGACTGACCTCCTCATGGTTTTTCTTCAGGAAGTAGAGCTCCTCTTTCAGGCTGTCCAGGTCTCCCCTCAGGCTAGAAATGATCTGCTCATGGTCAGTTTTGGCCTTTTTCAGAGCCACACAGTCGCGCTCCACAGACTGGCACATCACCAGCTCTGTCTCCCACCTCAAAAGTCAACACGTACACCCATTATAATGAGCTTATACAGCACTATAGGTAATTCTACTTATGACAATGTTGCATTTATTTCAGCAGCCCCTTTACCTGCATAACCTGGTCTATGCAATCATTAATCGCTTACTTGATTCTGAAGTCATCGGCCGCAAGTTTAGCATTATCAATCTCTAACATGAGCCGGGCATTTTCCAAGGTCTTCTTCCTCACCTGACAAATATTAACACAAGGGGAGAAAGCAACAAGAAACATTAGTTCAACAAAGTACTCATTGTCTACAGTGTTTTGATGTAAGGCTTATGGGGGTCATATAAGGCAGATAATCAATTGTTTAATGTGGCTTTTAAAAATATATTTCTGATGCTTATAGCACCATTTAGTAGATGAACATTGGCTATTTAACAGTATTGCATGGAACCTATTTGCCTACAATTTATGTTGTCTTCAAGATGACCCATTAAAACAATATTTAATTGGATTTTAAAGGACCAAATAATGATTAACTGCGCCACAACTTTGCATGGTTCAAACTAACTCAAAGGTCACATTGTGATTCTGTTGAATACAAAAAAACAATATGAAATAACCGGATAAAGCTTTACATATACACACCTCTTGCTCAACAGCATGAGCCTGAGCCATCATTGAGTCAAGGTCGTGACCTTTGGGGATACGGTCGAGCATCAGCTGTTTGATCTTATTCTCCAGGTCAGCGTTGGAGCGCTCCAGTGTACGCACCTGCACAGTGAAACAGGTCATTTAAAGGCACACGTGTTAAACAGACCTAAACATGATACGACTGTGGCCTATTTGGCTTCCTTCAAAGAGCAAACAGTATGAGACCTTGTCCAGGTAGTTGGCCAGGCGGCTGTTCAGACTCTGCATGGCCTCTTTCTCATTGGTGCTGTTGCCATGGAGTCCATTAAGCGATAGGCTGACTGGCCCATTTAAATCCTGTCCGATGGAGGCTGAGCGGGTCAGCGGGCTGGCAGTGAAGGAGACTGAGGCCCGGGAGCGACGGCCTGTGTCCATCAGAGAACGGCAGGAGAACGACGGCTGACGAGACACTGAGAAGTTCCTCATGGACATGCTGGAGGCCATGATGCAGCTGTGACAGAGTAGTAGCATTTAGGAGCAATAACAAACTTTTAATGGCAACACATTTATATTGCAACATAATGGTGATGTTAATGTGACTCATGACTCCATCTTTTTGGCTGAAGTTGATTGTTATGACCAGATATGTTTTTTAGTTTTTTTGTTTCTGTTTATTAATTTACAGCAGTAACAATGTGTACACTGTGCTGAGTTTACCATATAAAAAAACAATACTCCATATAGGTCTGATCACTGCTGTCATTAATTTATATTCAGTTGAAAACTTTACTAAAAGCACTCAACAGTTTGATCTTTCTACTCATATACTTTACATTTAAGAAGGTAATTCACCACTTCCACACAGCTAAAGCCTATAAGGAGATGAATATAGAGGCAGCACAACAGCTGTTAAATGTATCACTGCTCTTCTGAAAAATAAGGGGATGATTGCTCAAGTAACAAATGTCATAACCAGAATACATCACTTCAAAATCCAGACAGTTCGACCACTCTGATCATTTAAAGCTAGTGTTACACGCTGCAGACAAGCTCTTAAACAATGTATTTTCTTCTAGCATGCGGTTGTAATAGAAGTACAAGTAGTCCCTAATATTCCAGACCACTGAGCGCCCACTGAAGTAGTCTTCAAATGAGAACATGGAGGGCCCCCGACAATTCAGACAGCAAATCTACATGCAAGAGACTGCACAGACCCTTGAGTCTGTCTATCAAATATAGACAATGTAAGTGACCTCATCTCAGCCCAGGGTCAAAAGGAGCCAGTCTCTCATTGTTATTACTATGATAATAAGACGGACCTTATGTAAACTGTTTCATATCATCATGTCATTTTGGTGTTTAGCCGTGTTTGTGTGCATGTGCGTGTCGTTGTGTCCCATTGGCAGATTAGCGGTCAAGGGAACCTCTCTGTCTGGATGTCACTTGATCCTGGCTGCAGCGTTCCCACAACACTACAAAGGACCCTACATTAGACAGACACTCGTTGTTCACATGAAAGATAAGGCTTGGGAAATGATCACGAAAATATTTCTGAGTGGAATCCAGCGATTCAAGGGGAGACAGGGTTTCAGCAGGATGTGAGCTCCAATATCCCACAAAATCCAATTAGTATTATCTGGAAACATTATATGCTGACAGAAAATGACAGACTATAATGTCCACATTCACATGTTTTTGTGGAAAAAAAATCTGATTTTGTAGCTTATTGTACATGTTATAATTGTTTTCTTATCAGTGCAAACCAAATTTAAACCATACAAACATTTATTAGCTGTAAAATCATTTAAATACAAACATATTTGTTGAGTTGCTAGATGAAAACAAATGTATGTGACTCACCACTTTGTCTTCAGGTGGAGGTGATGGATCCAGAGGAATGCACAGGGCTGTGTGCTGTGGATGAGACAGGTGAGGCTTTATGCAGGTGAGTAGGAAGTGGGAGGTGCTATTCTCTAAGGAGGTGTGTCTAAGGCACTCAGTCGTTTTAGCAATGACAAAACACATACTATGTGTGCTATTTTAACTCAAGTTAGGTCAGCCATCACTGTTAAATGTGAAGCAAATGATGATTATCAATGAAAAATGAGATACATTTACCAGTATCTTGGCACCTCTTAAAGTACATTGAGTGCTGTCCTTATCCTCTAAAACGTGAAACAATAACTGGTCCTAAATAAACTAAACATTTAACCTATATAACACGTGTTACTGTGGATACTTCCTCTCTCGCACCAAGAGAGGTGAATTGGTGAATCATTTTACCAAATCTTGCTCATATTGAATGAATGATAGAGTGAATGCTTGTCTGTCTGAGATAAGCACCGGTTAACCATGACCCCACTGACCCACCTTTTGACTGGGAACTATGGCTGAATACTGTCAATTCATTTTGTCTTCATCCAGGGTCACAGTTTTTCTATAAATATTTATGACAAAACTGAATCCCAAACTGATTCCTACAAACTGAATTGATAAAGAATTAGACAATTCTATTCAGTTGAAATGCATGCCTCATAATGCACTTTGGGGCTACGTGTAGTCTACTCTACATTGGCAAATATTATCAATCACAAATAACTACAAGAAATGATTCTAGTGAGTAGTGGTTTTAAGCAGTAACAACTGAAGAAAGAAATAATACAATGTTGTGTAGAACCATCAGACGAGACTGACAAAGACATTGCAGCTTCAGTGGCCACATTAAAGCATCCCCCTCTCATATATCTCCACTAATAATATCTCATCATCAGTAACCCATTGAACACTGGTGTGCAGTGGCCCATTGTGCATTGGTGTGGTGGCTCATTGAGCGCTAGTGTGTGGTGGCTCATTGTGCACTGGTGTGGTGGCTCATTGAACGCTGGTGTGCGGAGGTGCAACTCTCTGGATGCTTCCTGTTCGGCTGTCACTCATCTATCTGAAACACGAGCCTTCTACCCTTCGCAGATAAAATATTCAACAGAGAAACAAAGCCGGCTGCATTAAGGAGCTGCCTCATGGGTTGAAGTCGATGCTTATGAGGATTTTCTGAGCTGTTGGAAATGTTGCACATACTTCCATTTGTTTACTGTTCACACTCTGGCCTCTGACAAAGAAATGGCTCTGAGGGATTATGAGGGAGTAAAATGCTGTAAGCTTGTGTGTTAATCTTTGTAAGTGCAAAAAATATGCATACAGACCAAACAAAGGAATTGTCTGTTAAAGACTATGGCTCCTTCAAAATCGGTAGTAAATGATGTTCATTGGACCTAGAGTATAAAGACTCTTGTGATGTTCTGTGTTTTGATTGTATTCAAATATAGGTCAGATGAAAATGTGTGTCTGTGAGTAGGCCTATTGCAAATGAGTCTTTTTGCATATTACAGACCACAGGCATTGTGTATCTTGTTTCTCCAATTTCAGTTACATAGATTTATATTTAAAAATAGTTAAATTATTTATAACATAGCAAATAAAAGGAAAAAGAGGAATAAAAGTGTTGGCTCAAACGTTGCTGCGCACATACTAGACCAGTCGACTTCAATGAGCCCAGAGTTTCATCTGTAATCTAGCTCCCCTCAAAGGCGAAGGGTTGCAAATACAACCCAAGAGGAGGCCATAACTATTACCAGGTGTTTCCAAAAGAGGGCAGCAATGAGCTTTCCTAGTGTATGTTTATTCACGGCACTATTCTTTTTTCTTCTCTGTTTACTGTGAGATTGTATTTTTAAATATAGATACTATATATATGTGCATTATAATCGACACTACACACACAACAAAAGTGAAATGTATAGCCGTGTCCCTACTTACATAGATGGCTTCAGTGGCCTTCCTAATGTTTCTTGTGGAAGAGCACCATGGGTTTTATAGCATTATAGACAAATAGCCCCTTCTTTAAAAACTGCTGCACAAATGTATGTCAAAAATATGTGACATTAGCACCATCTAATTCTCTCATTATCATCTTAGGATGCCAGATATGATCATATTCACACAAATTACATTATAACATAAATGTACACATTAGCGTCCAAAGGTCCAGATTTGAGATTGTGAAACTTCCATTTTTATTTTTTATTTCAGGCATGCCCTGAATAAAATAGAATAGAATGTATGGCCTTTTTTTTGCAGTACAAGCACATTGGAATTTTTGTGTGTTTCTCCAACTCAAGATTAGTATAAATAAATAAAAAAAGTAAAATAAAATAGACACTACATGTAATAATCAGAATTTAAAATATGCATATTCAGTAAATATTGCACAACTTATCAATCCACCACAATTGACTCCATTTTGTTTACAAATAATAAACAATCAGGATTTATTAATATTTTGCATACCCAAATGTTTGGGAACGTTAGAAACTATATATACTAAACATTAATATATTTAATTCTTCAACAGACATGAACAAAAAGTGCTAAAATCTCTTAGTTACATCTACAGTTATTATATTCTAGATAATAAATACATACTGTTATTTCAAGACGTTGATGGTACTGTTGGGCCATACATGTCAGCATGTTCTAATGAAAGCTGATGGCTGAATGAAATCTATGAAAGTATAGCTATCATTCCTTGTGCCACAATTGGCTCCTTATAGCAACATATCTGATGTATATGTGTGACATTGCAGAATTCATTAATGTCAATCACTACCTCTATTCAAATATGTCCATATGTATTTTGAAGTTGAAGATGAGGGGTAAATAATATTTTTTGTGTAGTATAATAAAATCATGACTAATTATTAAAACAACACTATGTGTTTCATTAACAATATACATTTTACATTCTCAGTTTAGAGGCTGCTCTGAACATAATGTGAATCAAGTCAACAAAATGTGCCATATGTATATTGAAACTATCAGATCTCCCATAATGAACAATAAACAGAAAGATTTAAAACTCAGCGTTGCAGGAGACTTGAGATGGACCACAGTATCAAATGTGATGCAATCAAAGAAAAACTTAATCAGTCTCCCGGTTTACTTTCACTTTCACTGAGGTTCAGTCAGAGTTTGGCCGTTAGGTAAATAAACAGGTGATTAGACGTCAGGACGACAGGATACCGCTCATGACCCCACTTGACCTTTCACGACCCCTGTCACAAGCGATCATTCAGTTCAATTCAATTTTATTTTAATTGTATAGCCCTATATCACAGCAAAGTTACCTCAGAGGGCTTCACAGAAAGAGATGTATGTAAACAATAAACAAGGTCATTGCAAACAATAAATAAAGGTAATAGACAATCAATAAGCACACAAACAAAAGGACTGTCCCAGGATGTCTCCTGTCTTAGACCCTCCCAAAAAAAACATTTATGGGAAAAAGAGAAACCTTAGGGAGAACCACATGATAGAGGGATCCACTCCCAGGACGGACAGACTATAGATGTGTCCAGGACTGATGGATGAGGTCCTTGTGCTGAGAGAGC
>JAVQKC010096414.1:0-10225 GCA_036025475.1 Philypnodon macrostomus | reverse complement strand
TATCGCCCCCCCCCCCCCCCCCAAACTATCTCTTAGCGCCCCCCACCACCTACCCAACTCTCTTCTCCATCCTCGCTGTCCAGCCCTCCTCTTCTTGCTCCAGAACTGTCATAAAGCATTAGCCATTTTCACGCTCACGGCACCGTCGGACTAACAGCCGTGAACCTCGCCGAACAGCGACCATTCTGCTGCTCTAGTTAGCTTTGCTTTGCTCCTCTCTACCGCAAATACAAACGTTATATTCAACATCGTGACCAGTTTTTTTACTTACATGCTTACACAACATGCCCCCGCTAAAAGGGCAAAGTTAGTCGGACGCAAAAAATAAATCTCGTATCGTCAGAGAAGGTCATTGAAGTAAAAAAAAAAATATATTGTATAATGCGGTCACGCTCGCTCATAATTGTCAGCTTGCTTCCCCCCGCCCCGCTCGCCTACCCCCCGACCCAAGGATCGACCCACAGCTTTTGCTAAAGATCGTGGATAAAAAAAACGGATCCACTTCTTATCTTCTTATAAGAGCCACGAGGCCTAAGAAAATTTGTTAAATATAGTATCGTGCACAGCTTTATTTCCCATGAAGTTCTCGCCGCGGGGCAATCCGTGGTCGGTATTAAAAAAAGCCCACTGTGACCAATAAGCAGGAAAATGGGGCGAAGTTTTTCATTGTGTTGAGAAAAAATGATTCAGTTATGGCGTGCATACAAACGTGCAATTTTTATGCCAGTTTTTAATGCATTTGAGATTTCTTTAAGAGCCTTGTATGTTCGGCAATGGCATATGTAACATGAGCTTGTTAATTGCCGGATTTGGAAATGCCAGTATACGTAGCTCTATAATGTGGTACTATAGACCAAGCCAGGATTCCTCTGGGTGAGCTACAACAACAGCTGAAACTAATACAGCACAGTTTAAGCTCAGTATTTCAAGCTGTTAACACTTTGTCCGATCCAATTAGTGAGAAGCTAGTTTTGGGGAAAAGCAACAAGTTAGGACTAACTTAGATTAGGTTACACTTTTAAGTTGTAGTAAATAATAAAACGGCTGAATATAGCCAAATGTATACGCCTGAAATTGTGATCTTATCTGTAAGCAATATTCATGTGGTCCAAACTAAACAGTCAAGGGTACAGAACTGAACCCCAAAAGGTCCCACTGACAAATTTTCCGTTTTTGATGGAAATGTGAAACTTATAAAGATCTAACCAATTAGTACTAATGGCATATGGTTAATGGTATAAATACAGTTCATATGAAGATGGTGAGGGGGGAAAAAAACAACAAAAACAACTAATTAGTGGTTTATTTCTTTATACTTGAAGCATCATGTATTTCAAAATGTAATATTCTCTTGCACGTATTAGATGGTCTACAGTAAGGATGTGTCTTTACAGTAAACTGCTACGCTGAAAGGCACAGTGCATCTTAATAACAGCTACAGTACAATAAAATGGCCATTGGTAGTGTATATTTAAGTGGATAAAGAATATAGGAGCATTGTGGATTTCGGTTTTTACACTGCAATCACCAGGCTGCACACATACCATATTGCAATATTTTACTATATACCAACCAAGTACCATATACACAATACCACACTACAATCCTGGATTAAACCCCCTAAAGATTTGACCCCAAGAAGCAACAGTCTGTTGTTTTAGGGTTATTGTGGAAGTCGTCCAACATTATAGTACCTAAAAGAAAGGTACCAAATGGTACTGTAATACTGTACTGTATAATACTGTACTGTAAACTGACAGTGCCTAACCATGTCAGAAGGAGGCTAATGCTGTCTAGAGTGGGCAGATTTGGACCCAATAGGATGCCTGTTTAAGTATTAAAACTATAAAAGTAATTCAGTGTACAACTGTTTGCATTTGTGCGTCATTTGAGCCACCATTTCGCCCATATACTGAAGTGTTTATACAAGATGCAATTATCAGTTTGACAAGTGCACATAGATAGATTAATACAAATACATGTGGAGTGTAATTTCTGCTCAGTGCGCTCCTGACAGGCCCAGCGTGGAGGGGAAGCTTAGAGGCTAATAATCAAAGCAGATTAGTCCGGGCTACGATAGATGCTACGCGAAGCCGCTAATCATCTGAGTGATAACCGTGCAACGTCAGAAATGAGCAGCATGCTTCAAATTATGATTCTGATAGAACTCTCTTAATACAAGGGGATTTTATATTTATTTGACAACTTGTGATGCTGTATTCAGAGGCGGATAGAAATTAGTTACAATTACTCGAGTAACTTTTGACAGTATTTTTTTTGTTTTGTTTTGATGCACCATCTTACCTTACCTAGTGGTAAGTATAAATATATGAGATAATTTACAAAGTTTTAGTTTATACCTTTTGGAAATGCCAGTATTTGCTCATTATTTTCTGTCCATCTGATTACTTCCCATACCAAAAAAAAAATAAAATGCTACTTTCAAACTGGGGCTGAGACAAGCACATGGGCTAAACCTCCAGCTAGATCCTGACCAAGATCCTGGCTCAAGATCTGGAGCTGGATCCCTGGTTGCTATGCTAAAGTCACCCACTGCCCCAGCGACATTGAAGGAGGTCAAACTTTCCTATAGTAGTCTAAACACGGTCTAAATTAAAAGCCTGTCCATCATTTAATTGTATTTGCCCATTACATAATCTGACTTTTTGGCATTATTTCAAATGTCAAAATATTCTTGCAGTGCAATATAATGTGATAGTATTGCAATAAATGTGATATATTGTGTAGCTTCAATTAAAAAAACAATACTCTTACTTGATTATACATATAGGGCTACTCCATGCCCCTCTGCCATGCATTTCCCCGTGTTCATTTAGCATGTTTGTTAGTCTAATACAGCTGTTTAAGTCAATGCATTTTAAGCCCAAGAGTAGAAGAATGGGCGTTATCGCAGCAGCTCCAGAGCACCGGTGTGGCTGTGATCTCCGGCCCCGGCAAGTGCCCTGTGATTTAGCCTCAAAATGACAGAGGTGCCCCCCTTCTTTGGGCTCTACGGCTGCGCAGCTAATGACATGCTGCGTGGGCTAACGTGGCTATTAACCCACTCTGAGCTGCAGGATCTGACAGCAACACAATTCTGTCATTACGCCCAGAGAAGACCTCTAATCAGGCACATCCTAGCAGAGGTCACCAAGGGCTGGGGTTGGATGCAGAGGTGCAGTGGACTGGGCTGACGAAGACGACTGCTGGGCAGGTTTGAAGCCAAATGGAAATGAGCAATAACATCACACAAAGAGAAAGAAGCCTGGCACTGGTTAACAGTAATCAAGCCTGCTGTTTGACTAAGAACAGACCTGATAGTGGTTAGTTTAAACTAAGAACATGTATGTTTCTGTTACATGAGAATAAAGATTTGTATAGTGATTTCATGGGTTTATTAATATGCCGTAGCAAATTGCAACAGAAGGAAAAACAGAAAGAAAGACTTTAAACATTGTGCATTAAGTATATTTATGGCAGCTGTGGTTTGGGTGACGTGGCAGAGTGGTTAGCAATCTTGCTTCATAACAAAAAAAATCCTAGGTTTGATTTCAAGACTTAGCTAGGCCATTCTATGTCCCTGTACCTCTAGGTACTCTGGATGCCACCAGGGGCAGGACATCCTTCCAAAAGATCTTGTAAATCTCAGTGCATTTTCCTGGATAAATAGAGACGATGGAGAGAAATAACTAAAGAGATAAAAAAAAGGCAAAAGTGCATGGACCAGGTTAGTTTACATATCGAGCCTAGCACACCTTTTCATACCATCCCTTATTTAAATAGGTTGTCATTTGCATAATTAGAACTATTAAAGCATTAAAAGTGCATTTCTCAAATTTTTTTAGAGTGTCAAAGCGTAGTATCCAGACAAGCAGGTATGTGGCTGATTGTAGCATGTGAGTATAGCAAATACAGGATGTAGCTAGAAAGTCCTGTTGCATTCCTCAGTTAGAACTTCAATAGCAAGGATATTCCTCATATTCTCTGTATACTTTGGTTTCATGTTTTTACTAATCCTCTTGAAGTAAGTGGAGTTTACTCGCAGTATAATGTATGTGTCTCTCCTATAGGTCGTAATATCGACTTCAAAGCTACTGCATTATTGTAAGCACATTTGAATTTGTTTTTCTCTGGCTGCAGCGAGTCGTTTGAAGCCGATTCCAATTGCTCTTTTAATACCACATCATAGGCATTACCATAAGCACGAAAAAGGCTGGCTGTAATTAAAAGTGCAGTGGATGTCAGAGACGTTGGCAGGCCGAAGAATGGGCAGCGAAATCCCTACATTTGAAAACATGAGAAGCCTTTCATAACTCAAGCTGTCTTTAGTGTTAGCATCACATTGAGGAGACGTTATGTAAGAAGTCAGTGAACAGCAGAAGAACGGAGAGGGCCCGCATAATGAGCACCTGCAGAAAGGCCAAGACGAGTTAGAGCGAAATAACGCTAAATCGAATACACAGGGCATCAGTGGAGAACTTATTCTGTCAATGTGAATCTTGTTCCTGGGTGGAGGGAAAGTTAGGGGAATGTGCATACTTGAATTTCAATGTTTTACTTCAACCCTATTCAATCCAATGGGGGAAGAGATTCCAATACTCTAAACGTTTAAATAAAGATAAGACTTAATTGGGTATTCAAAATAGGGGTGTGGGATATGGCAATAAAAGATCAAATTGTGATATGATGTTGTGACGATCTGATAATCTGGGTAAATCATCAGTGCATTCATTTATGCTCTGGTCTCCACAGTTACAAAAAATATTATGCTGAACATTGGATTGGCTGTACACTGAATTTTTAGTTAAAATGTTTTATGAAGACACTGATAGCAAAAAAATGAGAAGTCAACTAAAATCAATTGGCTTAATATAATCGTGAGTTTACCATATTGCAAAAAGGAACCTATACCACGTTTGTATTTAGCAAGGAGCAATGCCTTATCATTTCTGGGAAGATTCCACCAATTCTTTTGATCGGTGAAATGGAAACACTCAAACCAAGTCAGTCTTGCCTATTCAGTGCTCGAGTTCTCTCCAATTATAAAACTAAAAACAGTTCAAATACATCATCTGCAAGTAGTCAAAGGTGTATTAAAATACACTTCTGCTTAACAGGAAGCATATGGACGTTGGAGTTTTGACTATAACCAGTTGCTAAAAGCTGACCACTTCTTTTGAGCTTGGAGTCACATCTTTTCAATAACTGCAAAGGCAAACATCATCTATTCTGCTTACATATCTTTCACTATTGCGTGAACCCAGCCACCGAGGGCAGGAATGTGGGCCCTGTAATGTTTGCTGCTCATGTTGTGTCTATATGCTCAGTCGGGACACTCGGACTGACATGCTGAGGCCTGCCCCGCTTCAGGTCTGCATTCTAGAGACACTTTCTGTAAGAGGATCTGACCTAAAAGAGACATTCAGGTCACCCCAATATATGTTTGGTGATGGAATACAAGTATTTTGACAAAGTGTGAAAATGCTGTCTATGTTTCAATTGACACACTGTTAGGTGGACCTTGAACCTATAAAAGTGTCATTTGGTCTTCTGCTGCTGTAGCCTACCTGCTTGATGTGTTGTTGACTTGTGTGTTCCGAGATCTGTAGACGTTGATGTAGCAATGGGTTATCTGTGCTAATGTCGCCTCTCAAAAGCAGTTTCTCTCCTCCTGCATGAACAAGGCCTTTTCACCCACAGAACTGCCACTCACTGAATCACTTTTTCAAACCATTCTCTGTAAACCAAAGTCGTGAAAAGCAAAGTAGCTGACCAAATTATGAACTCCTTATTTATTTTGATTAATGGTTAAAGCCTCATTGGTTGAGCTCCATTTAGAAATAGCCAACTGTAACTTCTCCCATATGCCGTATTTGCAAATATAATTCCCATTTCTCATCATATGCAGTGGCTACTCTGACAGCCTTTTAGCTGATTAGCCAATACATTTATCATGATCTACTATGCTAACATGCTGCTGGTACCATTGTTTGAGCGTTACAGCTGCCTTTCTAGAAATTAAGTTTTATATGTAATAGTGAACTGTGGTGACATGGAAGATGATTAAAATGCATATTTGCATTTGCACACGGTCTTTTGATTTTTCTATTTGAACAAGCAAGTAGGGCAGATCAGAAGCAACATTCATTTTGCGCTATATAGAGCATTCTATACTTTCAGTCTTTATAGTGTTTACTGCTACAATGTTTTACAGAATTATTGACTAGGACAGACACTCACTGGCCATATTAGGTTCACCTATTTGCCTGATTGTGAGCTCAAATAGCCTCACATTGCATCAGCCAAAGCAGCTGAAGGTCAAACCAAGCATCAGATTTAAGAAGGAATGTATAACTTTGAATTGGGGTTGTGACAATATATCAATATTCTGATATATACTGTATTGACATTGCAGGCTGCTGTATCAATATAATACAATTAATCATATTTGTATAGTTCTCAAAATTTAAATCTAGCACTACTTCAATTTTGTTATTTTGAGATACAGTTGAAGTACTGTTATTATTAAATTAACTGTATATATATAATAAAAATTTAATAGTGAGGTTCCCTGCTCTGTGGGTGAAAATGCCTTGTTCATGTCAGAGATGGCAGAATGGCAAGGCAACACTGGTAGAGATAGCGACTCGTTACATAAATATAAAAAAGGGGGAAGCAAGTGTCCCTTTATTAGGGACAATATCTACATCATAAAGTGGCCAATGACTATATAATTGTGATACATTTTCGTCTAAAATCACTATATTTCATTAAACCCAACTAGCTGTATTACTGATGTGGAAGAGAATGTGGCAGTGGCACATATTTAACAATGCTTATTAGGCATATCTCCGGAGAGAGCAGCATGTTAACATTGCCGCTTGACTTATCGCATTAATGTGAAGGCTGGCGGACCCCTGCCCACCTCAAGAGCCACTCGGCAAACAGCTCCTGACATCCTCATGCGGAGCGCCCAGAGCCAGTGACATCACCCCGACAACACATAAACTAAATAGGCCACAGCTGTTTGCTTCTTTAGGCTACAAATTAGACTCAATATGTCACACAGAATCAAATCAGAAGAAAAACACAGGCAGGAATATAAGCAATGTCGAATTGTTATACTTTGCTTAAAGCTAGGTTTGAGCTCAATAGCAGGGCTGTAAAAATGTATACTAACATACTGATCAATACTAGAATGAATATTTAAATTAGACACTAGTTTGTACAATAAAACAGAAATGTATTATCACAATTTTCAACACAATTTCCTTTTCACAAGAACTAAATACATTGCAATGATGTTACAGTGTTCATGTTATAGAGTAGAGCTGCACAATTTAGATTTTTTTCATGACAAATATTGACATAAGATTTTTGGAAGCATTAACCCTTGAAATATTAACTGATAAACTTTGGAAGAACCACATGCCTTTCCGAACATGTTTGTAGAGGTTAAACCTACACGGTAAGCAGGTTTCTGACATTTCTATATTGTTTTGTGCATAGGATATTATACTGACTAAACAGCCTTTGCAATTTGATTTCAATCCAATCCTACCCCCATCAGAGCCTTATTAGACGAGTCGTGATCCAGGAAAACATTTCTTTTAAAAGCTTGATATAATCCTAAGTGTAGTCCTGGTTTAATCTTGATTTGTCCTTCTTTAGTTAGAATTTTGTTTTGATTTAGTTTTTTAATTTAGCCCTGGTTTTGTCTTTACTAAGATTTGATTTACAATTTTAACTATAAATTGTAAATCAACAGTTGAAATGTAAAATACCCAAAACGAGAATCAATTGTCATATTGCTATCTGAACATTAAATACAGTTATCTCATTGCGTGTGTGTCTTTGTGATAGTGTACAGCCCTACATAAAACATGATTAAAAATGGATATAAATTCACATATGCAAAGCTCTGTCAGATTGTTACTCTCTTTGTTTACTTTCTCTGTTGTTTGGCGACATGCGTATACTCAGTTCATGCTAAATTTCCACAGAGGGTGCATAAAGCAGCGAATGGATGAATTATGAAGGGATTTAAATAATAAATGGGTCTTTCTCTCAACCAGACGCCTCCACCCTGAAAAAGAGGGGGGTGGAAAAACGCTGGGACACTTTGTGGAACTCTTGACTCTTGCAAAGATCTGCGGCATATGAATTATACCTTACAAAGTCCATTATCCCTTATCAGAGCATCAGATGAATTATTTGGAATGCTGGGGCCCACGTGCATTGAGCATATATAGCAGGCGCCCTATATGCACACATATGGAAGTGGGGATGGGAACACCTGGGATGAATCAGGTGACTGTCAGCGTGGAGACATTAAGCCTTCACATATAAAACACTTGATGGAGCTTTAAATGATGCAGGCGCGTTATATTTGTGTCAAGGCGGAAAACAAAACATAATTCTTACATTAATGTTTGTTTAATATTCATAGGCATTTGCTCTGAAAATAAATTCCAATAATCCATCTTTGCAATAATCCATTGTGGCCCATGATCTCTTTATTTGATCCAGTATAAGCCAACTACCGACTACTGTAAAGTATAGGAATGTGCGTGTAGTAATGTAACAATGCTTTCAAAATGATTAACTTCACTGTTTATGACATAAACATTGGTCTTGGATTCTAGTTTCTAACTTTACAGGCTACACCTGGTCAAGCTCCACAAACCTGATCACAACATTACTGAGTCTGGATTCGCATGAAGAGACAGAAAGATGTGAGCAGCCTACAACCACTGATGAAATTCTGGTAAGAACCGACATATAAACTAAACTAGATTTGTTTTTGATGTCCAGAAATTTGGGATAACGCGTCTTTCAAATGTTATTATGTCAGATGTGCATAGCCGTCACATCTATTTTTGTACGCAGCAACAGCTTTCTTGTTTTAGGCTCGATATCACATCCTGAATATTGTGGTGAGAAAACTACCTTAAATACACTGCATGGGAGTGGGTGAAATTGTGCAAATCAAAAATAGTACATCTATGGTTGAATAGTTGGGCTTGCCCTCACTCAGAAAGAGGTTTGGTAAAAGGGTGGGGTGACTAACCGGGAAAGGGGAGTGCTCCCCCCCAAAAAAACAAGACCTCTATTTAGTGACGGTAATCTAAAAATACCCCAACCTCAAGACTGCATGGTGGGAAGGCTTCCCCCAAAAACCATCGTAGAAACAGCAGCAGCAGAGTCAAGATCAACCAATCAGAATGGTACAGAAGATCCCTCTTTTTTCAATGCAACAAAAGGGAATTCACATTCTCTCAGAAATGTATGAAGTCAACAGAGAATAGCGACATCAATTCAGTCTTGTAATTCCAAATACGCATATTCAACCAGATAGGTTAGCAATTTGATTCCCACTTCAACCCTATTCATACAGCACTTGTGTCCTTGAGCAAGAGAGTGTATTAATGTTAGTGAAGCTTTTGTGGTGTGTTGTTGGTTGGAAAGGCCATTGATATGGCTGCTACTTCTTAGTCAGTCTGACCCAAGACAGCTGTGCCTGCAGAGGTAGCTTACTACCACCAGTGTGTGACTGTCAAATGAAAAGTTTGATCTTACAGCAATTGAGCCTTAAAAAAGACAAAAATGTATAGTTTGCTGATCACACCCACCCCAAACGTAATAGAAATCCAATCTAACATTATTAAAATGACACTGTGAAAAATGAAAATTCTATCGTCTCATTTATAGTGTAGGGCAAAAGTCCGTAATTATTAAAACTAGGAAACCCACATCCCTACCACTAGTAAAATCATTTAATGGAATTGGACAGCACACTAAAGCACTGAGAGTTGACTGTCTGTGGACATGTAAGGACACCTCCAGCAGCTCGGCCCTTGGTCTAAGGCCCCAGCCACACTGGATGCATTTTCTGGGCGTCACGTACGCGTACTGCCTCAGTTTTTCCTCCGCACCCATTGACGGCCATGTTAGTGGAGTGGAGCAGCCACACTGGATCAAGCAGCACGTCGGACGAGCGTCAAAATGCTTACCTCTTGAAAATAGATCCCTTGCCTATTTTTTTGGTGCTTGACACAAGTGTAAGTCGCTTTTCTCATTTAAAATACATAGAAAATATGCATTTCTTGCTATATACAGTGAAGAAAACAAGTATTTGAACACCTTGCTATTTTGCTATTTCTCCCACTTAGAAGTCATGGAGGGCTCTGGAATTTTCATCGTAGGTGCATGTCCACTGTGAGAG
>JAVQKC010096400.1:0-24096 GCA_036025475.1 Philypnodon macrostomus | reverse complement strand
ACACACACACACACACACACACACACACACACATACACACACATACACACACACACACCTGCCCGAAGGGGGTCGGTGTCACTGTTGACATTGGACACATGCTCGTCCCGGTGCAATATTAAATCTTCTCATTGGATTTGGACTGTAATTATGCTGTAAAACCAAACAGGCTGTGAAGCTGTGGCCCGCCAGTGTGATCTACTTTCATCAAGTGCAGACTGGCTTAATTATAGACTACACACCATACACCCATCTTTCACTGGGCAGCTTTTCCTACTGCTCCTTTAAGCCATTGCATTCTTTTATTGTGCGTTAATCACAAGGCAATTGGGGCCGTTTGGTTGGGCCGATGGTTGGTGGGTAGATTCTGACACTGGTCTGTACACATCCTGCACATAGGGAGGGAGGGGGAAATTTACGAGGTAATGGAATTTGATGCGTCCTGTATTTTTTGCGGTGAACTTAATGATACGGTTCTCACACCACAAAGGTATTCAGATGTAGAATAAACAGAATAAAGGAGTCACTGTTTGGGGGTTCAGAGTGACTGTGAGAGGTCAGACAGGTAAATGCAACAACTGTCATCAAATCATGGGGTATTGATATGATATTTTTGTCTTTGCTCACACCAAAGCAATGGCCTAACTAGTGCTCCTGCGTTTTATTTTTTAATACGTATGTATGAGCGCTACACATGATACTCTTCTCTATAAATGCCGGGATCATTGTACAAAATACAATATTATCAATAGGCATTAAGTGTAGGCTAACTGTGGTCCTTATACAAGCATGTGATTGGACAAATCCCTTGAAACACCCAAAACGCTCACCTTCAAGTCAACCTGTGTGGAAGACTCATTTTATACAGCGCTTCATGTTGTCAATATTCCCCTGTTTTGCCAGTTTGTATCATGCAAACTATCATATTCTGGTAGTTCAGTTTGATACCAAGTGGCCATCAAAACAACACATACAATTAAAAAATAAATAATAATAATGTGTTTGCAGAGCATCAAAAATCTGTAGCTCATCATTCTTCTCAATTATTTTGTCAAGTGAGAAAAAATAATAAATGTAATTATTCAAATGGATCGGGTGTACAGTGACGAGCAGTATTGAAATTTGTTATACTTTCATTTAACAACATTTTTTGGTTATCGGGCGTGAGAGTGAACAAGAGCTGAGGTGCACACTGTCAGAGCACACATGACCCCACAGTTAAAGACCAGTGAAGGGGAGGACAGAGGAAAGAGTCACTTGTTCTTATGTGCCCTCGAGGCCACACTCTCTCTCCCTGCTTCACTGTAGGGCCACAGAGGGGTCAGGCTCCAGACAGCTCCATCCTTTATCCTCGATTAACACAGTGCTCTACGACATGAACTCTAACATGTTCCTCTACTGCAGAAAACCAGTGTACTTAGGCCCTCTTCAGATCATTATATGAATGGACTAAGGTACAGCCTGGACAATGAGCACTTAGTCACAGGGCTGACACAGACTGACAAACAACCACTCTCTCTCACACCGCCTCTGAGCTGTGGGAAATTGGTTATCACTTTCGCCTCACAAAGGAAGGCATTTGGTTTGAGTCCTGGACCTGTGGGCCTTTCTGTGTGGAGTTTCTTCTCATGTCTGGGTGGGTTTTCTCAGACTCTACTGGTTTCTCAACCTAAACCAGGCACAAAAGGCTAATCCTCCAACTAGGTACTCCTGACCAAAGTCTGGAGATGGGTCCCAGCACACTGCACTGCTCACTGCTCCCAACAGGTTGCCCCAATGACATTGAAGGATGGGTCAAATGCAGAGGATGAATTTCCCTACAAGGTCAATAAAGTAGCCGTATACATTAATTTGTTGACATGGGGTTTTTTGGGGGTGGTGAGAGGTGACCAGAGACCCACAGTAACATAGACAACTTGCAGACTCTACTCTGACTGGCCAGCTTGAGGATTGAACCAACAACCTCCTTGGTGGGATCTAGGAAGAGCACCTGTTGCTTCTGGCAAACCTAAAACCCATCTACACTCATCAAACAACCAGCAATGACACTTTGCCATAATCCACCTCCTAGCCCCAAATAGTTTTCTCTCACTAAAATAAAAGATAGTGTTTATTATTCTGTGCATAACCTCAGCTTGTTGATGTTGTTGTGATCCTGGCTTCCGCTCCTCTGCAGAAACCATTACTCCAGCTCCGAGGAGAGTCGTAAAGGTGATTAACAACTGCTTCTAATTAAAGATCAATGCCGTGTCTTCAGAGGTGATTTGTCGTATGAATTAGGATGCCCACTGTCCATTAATGACATCAGGCGGTGTCACGTTGATAGACTGCCTATTGATTCCCTTGTTTGAGCTCACTCTTCAACACCACACCGTACATCACCTCACAACTGGCCAGGACACTTTATGAATGCTCCTCATTCACAACTGGTGTAAAACCCAAAGACTGCTTTAAGAGCGGTGAGCAGACGTGTTCTTGATGTATGGATTGCATCAGAAGACGGATAAGAGGCATTCATCTCTATAACCGCACACACTAACTCGTTGTTGATTTGAAAAGCTCGAGTGAAGAGCATGGCTTCCACATTCCCTAATCAGTAATGCATCACAGGAGCAGAGAGGAACAAGGCAGAGCTGATTTCATACAACCATATGTTGTGCAAATCAAGGTGAGTCATTTTCAGTGAAAAGCATATTGGCGGTAACAATAAAGCTAAATATTCATATTCCTCTACAATATTGTCTTTGGGGCTTTGTTCTACCTGTAAAAAATGTATGCAATTCTTTTTCAAGCAGGCAGAACCTCTAAACACTTATGGTTAGAAGAGCCGTGGAAGAACTGTTTTGTGAGATGGTTCTGAAGCTTGTTGCACTACATCTATTACAGATCTATTTGAACCAGGCTGGTGATGGTAGGCCGTGGAGAGTGAGATGGTTCTGCAGCTGAGGAATGAGGGGGTGGAGGAAAGTGATATGGATATACTGTATAGCTGAGGTGGTGATGGAAAAAAGTGAAATGGTTCTGAAGCTGAGATATGGTGATGAAGGAGGATGGTAGAGGAACTCAAAATGGTGGCATTTATTAAAAAATCAAAATAAATTCTTACCGTCCATAGCAGCTGTTTTCTTACCAGAATCGAGGTTGATTACATTGTCTTTTTTGGAGAACACCTGTCTCAAAAAAGTTTTAGTTCTGAACTTCTCTTCCTCTGCCTCCCAGATGTTGCACTGTCTGGGCGTCTCCTGTATCTTCTGATAATTGCTGCATGTTCCTTCACTATCGAGGCAGATGGCAGTGTAGGCAGCTTTACACATCAATTCCAAACACCTTTTACCATTATGTTTTAAAAAAAAACAAAGCTGTAATTTCCACATTACAATATCCCACCCACTCTATTCTCCCATGTTTACATTCAGAGTTTCTCACCACCTGTTAGATCTACCACTGGCTAAAACTTACAGCCCCATTGACCCCATGAGCATGCCTTTAATAATCTCGTATGAAAAATTCAAATCAAAGTGGCGCATCCCATCATTAAGATCTTAAGTGTCTATAGCCAGTTTGAGACGGTGCCAAATGCGCCCGGTTCCTCATTGTGACAATTTCCGGCACTGCAGATGTGGATTTCCTGGCTTTCTAATCAGAAAGCTATTTTGTATCTCAAAAGGAGCTCCATTCAGGCCCACATTAACAGCCCTCGTCGGTGATAATGTGGCTGCTCCGGGCCATAGGCCACCAGCTGCATCCACTTGTCAGCCTTTTGCTACAGATGCCCCTGTCTGTCTGCGGCAGTGAATGAGATGCTCACATTCAATTGGTTCTCATTGTGCAGAAATGAGCTTAATGTAGTTTTTAATATGCTTCATCCAATTTCTTAACATGTTTTTATTTAATCTGCTGATGTTCATATCACATTTTTAGGATGTATTGTGTGTACGTGATAGTGTAAACTGTGAAGGGTGTATAGTTAAATAAATTGGGTGTGTGGTTATTCTGGAGGCCTCCCGTGGACCCACCACCCGCGGGAGGTACCATGGTGCAATGTGGATCGGGCGGTGGTCAAAGGCGAGAGTTCCCTGCTTAGACTGCTGCCTCCGCAACCCGGTTTCGGACAAGCGGAAGAAAATGGATAGATGGATGGATGGGTTATTCTGGAAAGTCTACACTGATTTCTTGACCATATGAGATTTGACCCAATATTTGGTGACCCAATGGCCACTGTTAAAATCGATATCAAAAGGCACTGACATCTTCTACAGTGTCTGTCACCTGCCCAGTGTGTGTGAGTTCACTTCTCATTCCTCACAGTGGCCCTGCTTCCAAAGCTGTTGACATGCTTTGTTACCACATGTGCCCAAAAAGTACCATGTCTAATATATCTAAGAATAAATTGTATAAAATTTCAAGCTGCAGTAATTCATTTTTGAATGGCCAGTGGGGAGTAAATTAAAAAAGTATAGATCCGTAAAACACCTAACATCTCTCAGGCAATTTAGCCAAATCTGCTGTCTTTTCTGCACATCATATTAGTTTCTCACACAAATCCGATGAAGAGAACTCAATTATGACGGATCAATAATTCAGCGTTCTCAATTATGCTTTAATTGTAAGAAGCAATATCATGCAATCTTATTGTGTGGATAGGTGTTGTTGCTGTGCAAAGACTAGCGCTGATTGTTTAGATGAGATTATCGTCGTGTATCAAGAGAAAGGATCAGGCAATGTCACAGCATCTTGGCACAAACACACTTACACACAGGGACGTGCACACGGACACACACATGGGGACATGCGGAAACATGGGGACACACACATGGGGACACAAAGGGACACACACGCAGGGACTCACACACGCACACAGGGACGCACACACCCTTAATGACACAAACCCACAACATAAAGCCAAATGCTGCCACTAAAATTTGCATGGTGCTCAGTAATGCATTAGTGAACATCACTTGGCAATCTGTTCATACGGGCTTAATTGGATTTTAATACCGCCTCTGATCTTGTTTTCTAATTAACGGCGGTGGCTGGCAACCAAGCAGAACTATGCACCCAGCGACACCTTTGATCCTGGCCATATGGAGTTCCTCCAAGCACGGCATCCCCTGGAAAAATCCTTCACCTAGACGTGGGCGAAACAACGGGCCCCGGCGTCTCTTCTGGAGAATAGGAGGAAATGTGGCACAGACCTGGGGTAGGTGAGTTGTGTTGGTGTTGGGGGTATTGTTATTGATGAATTTCTCTCACGATTGGTTGTGATACATTAAACATGAGAGTGCAGATGCCTGTACACCTTATCGGTCGACACCCCTTGGTTGCTACGGGGAAATGTCAATAGCTTCTCTAATCTGTTTACTTCTCCCCTCGTGGCCACTGCTTTATGCTTTTGATGAAGGGCTGCCAAACATGTGTCCTTTTTCTACCCTTGATTTCTCTCTTTTGGCTGACGGAGTGCAAGGATTAAAGTTTGCATTTAGCTTTATCTTCTAAAAAAATGAAATGAATATGTGTGGCAATTCTAGAAACTGATTACAGATATGTCCAGATATAATATTTATTTAGCATTGTGAATGGTCCAAATGCTCAAAATGAAAGAGACACAATTTGAGTTCAGTTTGAATATGGTCTAATCTTTCTAAGGTCTAATCTAATCAGGCAAGAGGAAGTAGAAAAAGAGACATTTACACCTATGTAAGTAGATTTGTTAGACTCTAGCTCAGCATGACAGTATAATCAGTTAGAACATTGAATAGACACAATTGTTTCTCACTTTCAAGTAGTGTTTAATCTCTATTCATTTAGAGAAACTTTATCATTGAGGCTGATAACAATTACATAAATTGAGAATTGATATTTAGACAGTTTTAGCCTACTTTCAAATTGACAGTTTAAAAAAGTAAACTACTATATGTTTCCAATCTTTTAAACGCAGACATATTAGCTCTTGGGATATGTACTAGATTGTTGATGGCACAGACCGCAGTGTCTATACAGTCGCTCCATCCAAAATGCTTTTTGGCAAACGAGTGCTCTGTTAATTTGTACTTTTGCACCGTTTCACAAGCCATGACATCATGTGGCCTCCCGCAACAATGGTAGAGAGTGGGAAGGTCTAAAGTCCCCACCGAGATTGCGCCTGAATAATGATGCCTTTTTACATGCTGCTTGTCTGTCCTTCACAGGGCAATTATTGGAACAATGTGTATATACTCCTTTGAAGAGGATTGTGACATATTGTGCCCTGACTAATGACGAGAAATGCATTAAGACTAAAGTGAGGTTCTAATGAAGATGGCTGACGTGGCCCGAAGGCCTTCTCTTTCTTTTATATCAAGGGCTTTCTTTTTCATAAAGCAGCATCCTTGCCCTCCTTAAATTACCAGATTGTCCTCCGACCTCAGCGTGTCACAAAGTTTCTCATCTTTTCATCAAATACTTTTCAAGCATTTGGAACGCTGTTTACATCTGACTTCTCTTCTGAGTCTTAATGGATGACAGAACGGAGAGTGGCCTTAGCAGACTTTGAAACTCTCTAATGTTAATGACATGCAGTAAACATGTACTACATACAATACATACAAACAAACCTCTCAAATTAATTTCATGAGCTCAAAACAGATTCTTGTAAATGATTATATGTGTTTGAGTTCAGGTTACCAGTTTAATGTGGTTGAATTGTGTTGAAAACTTTATATTTTGTAAATACATGTTAAATACATTTCATCTGACATTAAGTTTTTTCTTCTTTTGGGTTTACATTTCAAAATAATACTTTTGTGAGTGCAGATTTGGAGTGTGGAGATTTCCACTTTGAGCCTTTGAGCTTTTCAAGAACATGGAAAGAACATGGAAGCTGCTCGACCAGTTCCACTGAGACATACTGTTCTTGTTGACAAGGGTCATTACATTCATATTCATGAAATTGTCCTGTCAGTCATAATTGGTCCATTATCTGGTTATGTAAAATAAATATTGTGCAGTGTTATTACATTTGACAACTGTTACTACGTTTCACAAGAAAAAGATTTAAATAAATACACTTCATTACGTCCAAGGACATGCATGTGTTTGGACAATCAATGACTGATTTTCCCCAAGTAAATGCGTCTCTGTGTCAACCATGTAACTAACTTGTCTCTGTCCAGAATGTACCCCTCTAAAGCCCTTAGTTTTCTTGCATTGTCCATGTCAGGAGAATTGCAGACTATGAGGTGAGGAACTGCCTGAACATATCTGTGTACAGGTAAAACCAGTGTGAGTGGCCTACACACTGTACTGTATACAGTCGGGACATATATAGTGATTGTTCACCTGAGGTATGATTTTAATAACAGGTCTGAGACGGGAGACTAAATGTTTGCTCTGTTCTCACCAAATGTAGCCGCGTCCACAGCAGTAGCAGCTCAGGACCCGCCCAGTGTACTTAGCCCTGGGTGTTCTTGGCACAGACACAGAAACCAAAAGACAAGTCGTATCAGCAGCACAAAGTGTCCCGCGGGTCAAAAGACATCAGTAAAAAATACAGACTTATAAGGACAGACTTGAAACAGTGGAATGAGCGGCAAATAAACAAGCATATGGAAATAGATTTGATTTATGACACGTCTCTTCATTAGCTCACGCATGATATCCAAGAATCTCAGGTGGTGTCCTCATCTGTCTGTGCTAAAGAGATCACCTTGCATTAGGAGAGAATGGTGATAAAATGAACTGTTTTTAATTCTTACATCAAAGAGTTCACTTTCTTTGCATTTTCGGACTCCATTTACACGGGACGGTAGATGTAGATGCATGCTAAATGTTTGCGTGTTGACCAATCTTAAACCCACTTTTTATGTACTCTTAATGGTAATCTAAATGTTCTTTTCTACAAATTACTGTGCATTTAACCATAATATTAAATAATAACAAAAATATTGCACCTTAGTTTGGGGCATCAGTCTGAACGGTGTTTTATTATACTGTTAATCCAGCTCAGAGTGCAGTGGGATGTTGGTGTGTGCAAACAGCCCCTCTGATTGAAACAAGGCTTTTTATTAATATATTTTATGTTTTTTAATGAAATCTTCGGTGGTGTTTCTTTGAAGTGATAAATGTGGCAACAAGAGGTTAAAGTTGACACATGCGCCAATACAGAAGAACGACGAGGGACTGAAGGGTGTCAACAACTGTCTGTCTGACTTTGAGAAATGTGCAGGTCATGTATTTGAAAAGTCCTAAACTCCAGGTGACTGTACTTACTAATGTTGTGTAAATCTATCCTGAGAGTAGTTTGCCAACTGTTTACACAAGCTTTTCTAATGCCAGTGATCCCGGCCTTCCCATGCCAAAGGAAGGCATTTCAAAAGATGGTCAATAGAGTCCTTTTCTGTGCGTCGTCAAAGAGCTGGATTAACTTGTCAAAATGTGGGTCCAGACTGGTCTTTTGAGTGGATATTCTCTAGTCTGATCTCTGCCACTGCTAATAGACATGGCTCAAAGGGGAGTGTGGAGAACAGAGGAGGGATGGAGGTAAGGAGGCTTTAGGATCACTTTACCTGGATTCGGCAGTGTGGCGCTGGTGGATTAGCGCCCCGGGCCTCATGGCACGCTAGTCTGCAAACACCCCCATAACAGTGGAGCACAGGTACAGTACATGCAAGCACCTACATGCACTGGGACAGCAGTGGCCGGTAAACAGCAACACCAGGAGCTGGAGATTATCACAGTTTTCATTCAGGTGTGAGGGTCGTTTCTAAAAAAGAAAAGAAAATCAGCACATAATGTAGGAGTGATTATTTAATGGCGTCTATTTATTTATCATCATTTATAAAGTGCTCTTTCAAGACACAAAAAGCACTTCACTGCTGAGAGGACTATTCATTCATACACTGGGCATCCGAGCTTCCCTTTTAGCCAAAGCCCTGGAGCTTGCAATCTCACTGGTCACACTAATCATCTATGCACAAGAATGGTATGTGTCTGGTTGAAAATGAAACTACCAACCATCAAGTTAGTGACTGACCGCCTCAACACCTGAGCTTTTGCTGCCCCTAAAAAGTAACTCTAAATATGTCATTGACTCCTTTTACCAATGAGTGGAATATTTGAGCCTCCATAATTGAAATGCTACTTTTGCTTGAGACACTAGCCCTATTTTTGATATTCAAGGATGATTGAGAATATTTTACAAATCATCTACACTGTTCCACAACACATCATCTCGACAAAACAAGTACTTTTAATCCCTCACCAAACTTCCGCACACATTCCTGGCTAGTGTACAGCTTGTGGATGTCACACAAACTTTCTTTCAGAAGCCTGCTGCCGCTCTGATACCACTTTGTAAGGTCACTCACTCATCCAGAACTTGCAGAAGCATCACCCGTAAAGGAGAAAAAATACAGGTTGTTCTTGGCAGGGAGGCGAGGACTTCTATGGCTTCATCCCTGTGTGAGCTTGCCACCGCCTCTGCCTTTTGCTCCCCCCCCCAACCACCAGTCACTACCTGATGACTTCTCCATCCGTTTTAATTGGTAATTATTTTGCAGGGTTTAACGCCTTTATTCAGACTGTCAGCGCGGAGTCGGGAGAGGGAGGATTAGGTGCCCCAGGGGGACGCGACACTGGCACGGACAGGACAGCTCATTTTTACACGGGCACAGGAGGAGGACAGCTCATCTTTGATCCGGTTGGGGCTTTCGGCAGGCCAGAGGGGTGACAGCTGCACTTTCTTTAGCCCCGCATTTGAATTTGAATTCTATCTTAGGATGCAGCGCGCCGCGGACTTGGCAGGGCAGTGGGGTAATCTCCTCGGCACAAACGCCCGGGCCCTTTTTCTTCCTGTGTGCCCTTGCAGAGATTGGAGTAATTAAAGTTAAATGGAATGCATTAAAAAAAACTCACTTGTGCCGAGGCTGGTGGCGGCCGTGCCAACAGTGAATGGGCCGGGGCTGTCCTTTTACGGCGCTCTAATCCTCGAGGAATAGTACATATATGCGCGCCCCGTGACTTTGATGCTACGCTACCAAAGCATCGGAAACGGCTACCAGCGGCTACAACTGACTGGCTGGCTTTCACCTCAGAAGAACATCTTGGAGAGCAAATTCAGCTGGATTCCCCACATTGGCAGTAAGGTTTGGATGGAATCAGCGCAGCGAAGGCTATTAGCGCTTTTCCAGACTCATGTCACTCTCGAATTGCTTTCATGTATTTAAATACCCCCCCCTGACCTGTGGTAATATTTAGAGTAAATCAGGCCGGGCTGTCCGTCTGAAAAAAATAACTCAGGCCTTGAGTCAAGCATAACTTTTCATGCCAAGGAGAAAATCTGCTGCCAGTTGTCAGCCATCTTGACATGGACGGTAATTGCAGGAAATCCTCCTGAGGGCTAAGCTCTCTATAAAAGATTTAGTCATATTTAGAATTTTCCTTCTAATATACATATTTATAACAACAAAAATATATATCGATAATAAAAACACCATATCCTGCGTTTTGACTGATAATAAAGCTTTGGAAACACTAGAATTGACTTCAGATTTGCCCTCATAATGAACAAAATACTGCTGATTGTATTGTTTCGTGTTCAAAGCAGCTCGGGGTTTATGTATTTTCAATATGCACACTAATACAAGTGTGTATACATGTTGTCCTGATCCCCAGACTGGATAAAAAGAGAGGGTTGCTTCAGAAAGAGCATCAGGTGTCAAACGATTTTCTGATTTAGGTTTTCCCATGTCATGCTAATTTCCCTCTAACCTGCATAAATACTTAAAATCAATCAGACTAAGGCCTGACTTCAGATGCCAGGAGGGAACTTCTGCCAGTTCGCCTGCCATCTTGACATGGACAGTAACGGCAGCCAATGTTCCTTTGACAATATGGTAAGAGAAACAGACCTGCTCATCTAGGTTCATGTCAAAGGCTTCAGGTGCTAAGGTAATTGTTGCTGTCATTCATTTCAAAAGAATGTGCACATGGACAAAGGGTAAAGACAAAACAATCCCACTAATCTCTTCTTGGCTTTTTTATAAGATCGTTGGGCCTTTCCAAAGAATAATGTTAAAAAATACAGTATTATGGTGTGGGTGGTGTGGGTGGTGTAGGCAGTAGCAGTAAAGCTATTAAAAAAGTCTATGATTCATATGAGAAAAGCTCGGCACACACCAGGAGCTATTGTATTACTTTTCCAATACTAATAAAACCTTCAATCATTTTTAAATCAGTCACAAACAAGTCTGTTTATCCATAGCGGAGCCGACAATCAAAAAATGCATCTATAACATAACAAGACTGGTTCATACAAGAACTACTTTGCAATATATTGTTTACCGTCAGTTAGGATTTAAAACTGGCAGTCTCTCATACGTGTCCTTAAGAGAGCGTCATCTTTGACTTTCTCGAGACACTGTGTTCATACTGACTGTAAAGAAAACATACAGGACAAGCATCTCACATATCAGGAAATAGGCCATGTGGTTTCAACGAGGGCCGTGGCATGCAGGGTATGACATGTATGACTACCATGGACAAAACACCTGTAGCGATAGTATCTAATGTAACTGGACATAGATTTCAACATGGAACATCCTAAAGATAACATAAGTCTTCTGCACCCTGTCTGGTTACATGTAATATAAAGGCCGCTAACCTGTAAGTACATAACATGTGGAATTATGGTGGCAAAAGTGGTTACACTTTAAAGTAAGTAGGTCCCGAATTTGAGTCAGGCTGAGAAGTATGCATGTTCTCCCCGTGGGCTTTCTCCAGCCTGCCCCCATCAACCATAAGCTGGCCTTCTGGAGCTTGTCTGAAATAGCCACTAGAAGTTAGAATTATTTAAAAATGAGGAGCAAGCGTTTGTTACAATAATAGTGTGTACAGTATGTGTATGCTTAAATACAATGTAATATTAGCGGATCAACCGGTCTCTAACATAGCTTTCCTCCTGCATATAGCATCATAGCGACGTGTAAAAGCCAAACAACAACCATTCGGACAATTTATAGCTCAGAGGTTATCTACACTTCAGGTGGGGGACCATACATGTTTTATATCACATTTAGTTATTTTACCACTATTTTAAATCAGTGTGAATTTCCTCTACCAATGACTCTATGGAGAGATACATTTATTCTGAAATCGGGTCATCCACACAGAAGCCCCAAACCGCTCTGCTCACCACAACGTTCATCTTTCATTTCTCAATTCTGTAAATTGGCCATAAAGTTGTGGTCCATAATAATCAACAGCAGCATAACCATCAGAATCATTCACTCATTTGTATATCCATTTTATATTCATCCATTGTTGCGTTGGTCATGGCTATATCTTGAATGAACTGCTCCTTTTAAAGTGTTTTTTTTTTCTGTGTGCAAATAATTTAACATATAACTAAGAGGCTTGTTATCACGTCTCAGAACATATTCCATTTAAACCTGTAAGAATGATATCTCAGTGTTGTCTGAAATATTTTGTATCACGTTATTAAACTAGAATTTGACAGCTGAATATTTAGGCGGGCTGGATAAAAGATCTGCAAAAGATGTTGCAGAAGATGAGAAGACAGACAAACAGACAGACATGAGGCAGATGCTTAACAGTAGAAGTATCCGTATCTAATTGGACAGATTCATGTGGACTTCTCACCTGCGGGTCATGACTCAAGTGTATCCGCAGTGCACACATCTTGTCTTTAACTGGCAGATGAGGCGAAAGTGTCATGATTACAATCATTGTGCTATTGTCTGTAATAAACGGGCAAGCCGGCGCTTCTGTGGAGGGCTTCAAGTGCTCCTACACTTAAAAGTGAAAAGGATCTTTGAATAACTAATTAAAAAGCATGTGAATTCCAGTGTAAGACCTTGGTTTATACTTTAGTGGATTTGATTAGTGGTGATTTGTCTATTCGTTGACAGACGCTTGATGTTGGTGAGATAAGGGGGAAGAAAAGCCAAAGCATTTGGCTATGAAGCCCTATTATTCATGGGCAGCAGTTGAGTGTGTATTTCCATTAGATGTGTGAAGGCCTCTAAGGTCTAAGAATGCACTTTAATAGATACCTGTCAAATGTAATTAACTATGTTTTTCCTATATCATACGCTTTCCCATCGCCTCTAGCCAGAGGCTCCACAGTCTGTTTGTGTGTGTACTATGTGTGAGAGAGACAAGAGTCTGTCTCAGTGCCTTTTGCCACCCAGTGATTGGAGACAGTTTTAATTGCAGCATGACAACCACAAGAAAGGACCAGAAGCCCCATAAAAGCCAAAGCAAGCTGGCAACCGGCCCACAGTGGAAAGCTAGCCATGCCATAATTACAGGTAAAAGACCTCTAGCACTGCAGCTCAATGCGGTATTTATTTGACACCAATCATGCAACTATGCAGGTATCCAACAATACTGTGTCTCAACAGGAGCGGCTACAAACCTCCAGGGAAGACATGGACATGACCAGCCAGACAAGAAACTCTCTGTACATTTTACATGCAATCAGCTCAGACCTTTACTTTATTCATGTGTTCTGGCACTTTAACAGCTTTCATATTCTACTGTCAAACCATACAAATATGTTTTTTGAATTTCAACAATGATTGAACATGGTTGAGGCATTCCTTACCTTCATTTGACAAGTACATATACAGTATGAATACACAATAATATTGCATAGATCCAGGTCTGATTTAAAGAAAAGTCTGTCCTCTTAAAGAGGCTATAATGTAAACATGCATTTTTTTATAATCAAACTAAGGCTGTAATTCAATTTTCTTCTCCTGCATGTAACTGCTTTGTCTGGGATAGACAGACCGAAACCCCTCGTCATAACATGAAAGTGAGAGCACCAGACCTTGATTCTCAAAAAGCCAAGTGTAAGTTACATTGTTCACAGTCAAAGAGGAGCCTCACGTGGCATTAATAATTCATTTTACAAGACTCACTTGTGCCTCCCGTGAGCAGGATGATTTAAACGTTTTGATATTGGCGTTCCGAGGGGTGTAAGGGGCTACATTAAAGACACATTAGCAGAGTGGAAACACCTTTGGCTGAGCGGGGAATTGGGTCTGTTCGTTGTTCACTTCAGTCTGGGGGAGTTGTAAGGTGCACTTGTCTTTGTACCGTTTAGTGTTGTACGAACAATGGGGTGTTTAATCACTGCATGCCTAATAGCACACACATTTTGTCTGGCTCAAACAAGGTGTAGCTATTCTGGGAATGTTAACTGGGAGTTGAGCGGGATTTGCTTGAGTTCAGGAGGTCTTCAGGTGTCAGCCCTGTGACTAACTTGTCAATGTCCAAGGTGTATCCTGCCTCAGGGCCTTGGTTGCTGGGAAAGACTCCAGCAACCCTTGACCACGGACTGATAAAAGCAGAAGATAAATGAATGAATGACAAATACCATTCAGAGCAGATTGTCAGTGGTAAACTGGTGTTGTCAAATTCTGAGAGGACACTTTCTGTAGTCTTTGTTGTATTTCCATATACAGTACAGTAATAAACCTTTTCTGGGGTGCACCATGGCAAATATAACATTTTTTTAAAGTAGGTACCAAGAGAACCCAGAGAACCCAGAGAACCAAGAGAACCCAGAGAACCCAGAGAACCAAGAGAACCCAGAGAACCAAGAGAGCCCAGAGAACCAAGAGAACCAAGAGCCCCAAGAGAACCCAGAGAACCCAGAGAACCAGGAGAACCAAGAGAGCCCAGAGAACCCAGAGAACCAAGAGAACCCAGAGAACCAAGAGAACCAAGAGAACCCAGAGAACCAAGAGAACCTAGAGAACCAAGAGAACCTAGAGAACCAAGAGAACCCAGAGAACCTAGAGAACCAAGAGAACCCAGAGAACCCAGAGAACCAAGAGGACCCAGAGAACCCAGAGAACCCATCAATGTTTCTTTCTACAGTATGCTAGAAACCTTTTCTTTTTTAAAGTGCAGTTTTCCGTTCCTTCCTGTTCTTCACCAGAGTAAATCATAGACATTCTACAAAGCAAACCGTTTCCGTTTAGGATGTCCAGAGCCCAGATCATAAATCTTACCTCTGTAAGTGCTTTACAAGAGCACAATGTGTGTTTTATGCCTGCTTTACGAGTGCAGAAAGGCCACATCTAGAATGACACTTGCTCAACTGCTATTGAAGAGGTAAGACACCAAAATGTTTTACAGGCTCATTTTCTCGAGCATATGCTTAGTTGCCACTTAGATTGACTCAGTAAAAATGTGTTTCTCGGCCTGCTGTTCTTTTGTCTGGTTTTTCATTTGCAGTTTTTTACCGTATGTTGATTTACTCGTTGCATAATGACTGTCAAAGCAATTGGCTGTTTAAGTGGTGAACTGTAGCTGCAGTGAACTTGGTATTGATTCACTGACAAGAGTGTTTATGCCACACAAGATGAATACGGTTGAAGGATCTTAAAAGGGGACTTTCTCTTTTCCGTACCCATAGGTAAGTTGCAGTCCAGTTGATTCACTTGATAAAAAGCATGTCACTGGAGCTATTTGCTTAAGACCACCCCAGAGGATGATGTGTCAAGAATGACATTTACCCTATAATTAGTGTCAGGGACTTCAGTTAACAGCTCAGTTCAGTTACATTGGAAAGCACACCAGGAAATGATTGGATATTTATCTTTTATTTAAAAAAACATTGAACAAATTGAGATGATCTGTGAATGCATGAAGATTTGCCCCCAGCTTTCCTGCGATTCCTATGTTTCTGATCAATTTTCCCCTAGCCCCACACAAAATATTATTCCTTTCCAAACTGAATCTGAAACAGACTCAAGGTCTATTTGTCACTATTTGTCAGTCCAAACTAACATCCTAAAATGAGAGAAAAAAATGTATAAACACTGAAGTTGATTTTCCAGATATTTTGCGTCACTTGGTGGAGGTGCAACTTACCTGCTGATTACTGAAGATAAATTGGACCCAGGGCCAGGTGCAAGTGTACCTGTCTGTCCAGAAACACAAGTCTGTATCACTTCACACTTCAGTCATAATGTCACAGTATTGATTTAAGCAGCAGGAGATCACACATACGGTTTGTATTATAGAAGTGGTCAGTCTGTAATTTGGTAACACTTATTTTGTATTGAACGAACTTATCTGGATAGATTTACAAATGGCCTGAGAGTGGTATACAGCTTTGAGAAGAAGGGATTCCAGACCAACTTCATGGCTATTGCAAAACATTCTGTACATTTATTGTAGCACATTTATACATACATATATATGTATGTATGAAGAGGAAGTCGCTGGGCTGTGTGTGTGTGTGTGTGTGTGTGTGTGTGTATATATATATATATCTATCTATATATATATAGATAGATATATATATATATATACACACAGCCCAGCAACTTCTGTTTAAAGCAAATCATGTTGGCATTCATAGCCCACCATTAACACAATGCTTTGCTGCTTCAAGATGCAAAGTTGCACATATACCCAACCTTATTGAATGTGTGCACTTGATATAAGCCACAGAGGTGCTGTGACTTTGCTGATGCTACAAGATACTCCAAGCTTCTTTTTCTCTTTTTTGGCATCCCCATATGTCTTCTCAATCTGCTAATTTGCATATCTAGAAAGTATTTCCTAGTAAGTAGAGCAATGGCAGATCTCAGGAGAGGCCCGCACACAGATAGAAATTTGTATTAAAAAGAAAAAAACATCTAAGCAGAAAAAAGAACAAAACCCCAGTACGCCGTGACTTTAATGATCCATCAAGTCCAAAGGACACAATATTCACAATCTGCTGGTGACAAACATGGGAACACGATGGGAGGCGTGTGTGCTTTTCTTTCTGGTGTGTATGGACCTGATCTTTTGTTGTATTTCTTGTAGCACCTTTTCTCAAACAGGTCAGTTTACAGCAAGAATGCCCCAGGTTTGATTCCTGGACAGGCTAAGACCTTTTCTGTTCTTATCTTTATGTCTGGGTGGGGTTTCTTTATATTATCTGGCTACACCGATCAAACTACAACAACCCAAAATACAGGCAAACCCTCCATCAAGGCAGAGAAAGTCCCTCTAACTGCTCAGTAGGCACCCGCTGCTCCTGACAGACTGCAGCAGAAGAATGATAACGATGGGTCAAATAAATGCACAGAGCAAATGTAATTATGGTTTTATCTTTGGATACAGAGCAGCTGTAATTATATCTCATTGTGGGGTTTGACATTACATAAAAATTGATTTTCATTGTCTGAGTTTACTGAGATAAAATATAAAAAGATTCACTTAACAGTTCAACTTTAAGTATTGACAGCTCAAAAAATGTGTCTTACTTGGTCACGCACATACAGTAAATCTCTATAAAGCCACTGAACAAATGAACCAGTGTCAGAGGGCCATAACCAATTGTAAAACACAAAAGCTATAGCCTAATAAATTGCCTTACTTCTCCTCTCTGCAGTTCCCTTTCCCCACAGGCCACATTGATGGGTCAGAGGGCAGAGGTTAAGAGTCCCTGGAGGTGTCAGCCTAATTACCCTGGAGTGCATCAACCTGACCTGGGGGCCCTTTCAATGGTATTTATGTAACCCTTGACCTAAGCTACCGGGGAGGCTCCCTCTTGATGTTGGTCCATCACTCGACACCTCAGCCTCAGATTCCTGGTTCAAGTTCACTGTCAGAGTGGCCCAGGCTTGTTGAGACAATCCAGAGCAATGTCAAAGGCAAACTTCAAGGGTTAGCTGGGCAGAGAGGTGAGATTGCTTCGGGGTTACCTCACTAAAGGCTGTGAGCTAGTTAAAATGTGTTTGCTTATACAAGACATAGAAATCAGTTGTCAGTTTGAATAATAACTGCCCAGTGACTTCAGTCATTTCTTCATTCCAGAGGTTTCTTTTCTTCTCCTCCAATTACCTAATTTGCATAAGAGTAATGCCTCCAGTCAACTACAATTTCAGAGCTATTATTTTGATACACTATGCAAATGTAAAATATTTTTAACCCATCACACACTTCCACAAGACAGGAGAACTCAGATCAAATAAAAGTGCTTGCCATTTTGAGACTTCCTGGTTTGTGTGAGTATAAGGGTTGAGCAGTCAGGTTGTACAACTTTGAACAAGCCCTACTTAAGTTCTATTTAAGTTCCCTTATTAATCGTTTACTTTTGTTTGGCATATTTGAGTAGTGTTAAATAAATAAATAATACTTGTGGTAGGTATTTAGTCATAACAATTGTTGCTGCATATGCCTCTGTGTCAGCCCTGTAACTGTAAATAACTATCCATGGAGTACCTGCCTTAGGGCCATAGTTGATAAGCTCTAGCCACCTGCTGCCTCTCCCAGATGTTAGTGTAATAAACAATTACTAACCAAACGAATATATAGTATAGCCTTCTGTGACGTTATTAAGCTCTTAGTCAATACATTTTTACCTCAGTTAGCACTCTGAAACATTCACTTGATTGACAGTTCAGCCCACTAATCAAATGAACTCTGTCACTTGTGGAATGACATTGCGTTCTCACGAATCCATCAATGCTTCTTCAAAGTATCACACCGACTGTATCTCCTCCTATGTCCTTGGGGCTATATGTTGCCTTAAGTAACTCAACGACACCAATGACACACTGTTTATGGACTGGCCAGACTGGATCGGCTGACTGATAGACTGAACAAAATATTCCAATCCAGGATCCTTCTACACCCCTCACCCCCTGCTCAGCCTTAACGCCTGATTGTTTAAGTGATAAGTGGCGGTGATGGATGAGACAGCGTTTGTGTAATTATTGTCCTGGTTATCATTGTCAGTGCTGATAGCGTACATCCCAGTGTCCCAACCCATTTTGTGTGTGATAAATAACAGTAGCAGGCCCGAAATACATTCAAATCATTTGCGAACATAGCCCTGGAATGTAAACACGCGAGCCGCTAATGGAGGGTCTTGATATGTAGTACGTGAGAGTGGGCGATGGTGATTATCCTGTTGTGTTTTAATTGGGGAGAGTAAATCATAACAGATTACATATGCATTTCTTCTGCTAGGCCTAGTCATACATACAACTGTCACTAATGCTAGTAACGACACCTGTAACTCTGAAGGCGATTCCAGCAACTATGGGCCTTAGGCAGGGTTCACTACATGGCCAGTTATAGGACAAACACCCAGAGATATAAAATGACTATATCAAAAAATTTATATGAACACATTTTTTGTCTAAGCATATTTTTGGTTTGTTATTTGAAACAAACAAACAAAAAATCGGGGCTCGTCCGGGATCTTCAAAAAATTTTAAGCTGAAATCTAACAAATGGCTCTAGAACCTGACTTATGAGAACATCCAACCACAATTTAAAACCACTTAATTAATCTCTACACTGTCATCGACAATTACCTGATAAGAACGCTGTATTATGTCTCTATGATACTTGACAGCACTAAAGTGATGTAATCTCAAAGGATGATTTATAGATTATGACAATTAGTGCACAGATAAAGGCTATTATTAGTGTTCATTTACCTTTCAAAGATGACTGGTGGATTATATTGTCTGTTGAGGAACATTTAGACGCATGTAATGATTTTAATCTAAATTACGGAGAAGGAATAGCTGTGGGACATTCTTCAATTTATTATAACTCTGACGCTCTTTTGTGTTGCGATACAATCTGCCATTTGCATCAAGCGTCATTAGAAATAATAATGAGAGTTTACCCTTTTCTCAAGGCCTTCTGTCTCATTCAGTTTTGGACAAGCGTGAGTATGACCTATGACCTTCGGCTTTCTGGCTGACAGAGCATTACGGGACACTAATTGGCCTTGTAACAATATATCAGCATGTGTTGTATTGCCATGTAAAATGCCCAAAAACATGCTATGGTGAACTACATGCTTCAAGACTATTTACACAGCTATATATGTTTTCCATGTCCCATACCTCTATATGACTTTTTAGTGAATTTGATTTAAACTCTGAAATTCTCTAGTTCTGATATGTGTTACATGGACCATCATAATTTCTCCATTATTACAAAATTACCACAACCGGTAACAGATAGTAGTTAACTTGAGTTCAGCCCTTGCTGTGTTATATACTGTTATATACTTTAGTGTTATATACTGTGTTATATACTGTTATATACTATAGCCTTTGTGTTTTTATGTAACTCTACTGGTAAAAATACATTATAATATTCCAATTATAATGTATTTTTCAATCTTCCAATAAAGACTAAAAATGTACATTTATTTCCTTACAGCCGCAAATTATGAGCCTATTAGCATGGAGTGATTGGCACATTGTTTAGACAGACTCCCTTCCTGGTGCATATATCATTGAGGATAAAGCGTTGTATGAAATATCACATTACGTACTATTTTAGGCCGGGCTCAAACTGTCAACCTTCTGGGCGACCTACACCCCTCCTGAGCCACTGACCTCTTCAACATTGTCTCTATATGTCATCTGATCCCATCAATAACAAACCTCTGGAAGAGAAAGACGTCTCTTTTTCATTGTATGACACTTGACACCTGTTTTTGTTAAGAGCCTGTAAACAATATATTGCAGAAAGAACAATGACCACAAAACACTACATTCTGGTTCGGATTTAGAAAAATATATTAAGATGCAGAAACACTAATCAAAATTGTAACTTTTTGGGATTTTTTCACATTTGAAAGTCATAACAGAAGTGATGTAACCCAAGTCTGAGCTTGAGGCATTAGCTCCGTAACACTATCCAGACTCTCAATAGGTGACAATGCACAGTCATGGTTTTTATCCAAAGATTAAGTATAAAGTATGAAATTTCGTTTTGGGAATGGCTGACTTCTGTTCCCAGTCAGCAGAGACATGGGCCGAGGAAAGGTCCCCTCCAGGCAGATCAATCAACTCCTGTGTGTGTGGAAGTTCAACTGTTGAAGAGGTCAGACAGGTCAAGGATCACGCAGAGTTCAGCTTTTGACTGCTCCGGAGAATGCCCAATTGTCTAGGTGATTGGCTAATGCTAATTGGCTAGCGGCTAATCAAAGAAGTGAGTTGTTTTTATGGTAAATCCGTAGCGTACAGCTGCACATGGCACAATGGTTGACCTGGAATGACAGCAGTTTTTTCCGATAGGCTACATGAGCCAGTAAGTAGCCCATAAAGCACCTTCACGCCTCTTCTCTCACTCCTTCTACCCCATCTGTCTTTCTCTATAGCCTTGTCTTACACTCTTTGGACAGATGATACGCTGTCCTCTTTCCAACACCCTTTGCAAGTAGCATATATCTCTTCTCCCCGGGAGCGAGTAACTCAGTCCCCTGCTTATGTCCATACTCCCCCCCCCCCGTTCAACTCAAGAACACACAACTTTGGGACGAACATGGCCCGCAGCTTGGATGGCCCTCCGCAGAACAAAAACACACACTGAATCTCAAAAGCCGCCTTTATCCAGGGCGAACAAAAAGGCTAGCTTCACCTCCGCACTGTTCCCACCATTAGGGCTCTGGGCCGGGCCGTCACCCCCTTCCCCCCACCACCGGCCCCTTTCAGTAAGTGCTGGGGGGATGAGGTACGCTCTTTATGTTCACATGTGTCCATGCTGGTTTACTCTGTCAGGAGTTGCCCCTGCACACAAAGACGTTGACCAGCCGGCTTTGACGCGGACACCTCCCATTGAGACGTGAATGGGTGCAAGTGGAAAAACACACACCTGCACCTTTATATGTTGCACTTTATGGCTAACGCTAGAGGGCTATTCAGGCTCATATAAGGAGAAATTTTGGAATAATGCCCAAAAACCAGGTAGGCGACCCAACTGAAATTTTAACGTCTACATTAGCTAACAATAATGGATCAAAGACTCCAACTTACAGACCAAAGGGACTAAACAGAAAGCATATGCCAAAGTCGGCTTGTACTGTTCTCAATGACTCTGAGAAATAATCATTCAGTTATTATAGATATTATGTAAATAAGATTAACATAATAAACCTGAGATACTAGGCTTACTCAGTCAAATGTTGAGGACAAATGTGCTAAAGTTCAATGCGATGATCAGAACTGCGGTCAGTCAATAGGCTTTTTATGAAGACGTTCATATTCAAACAATCTTTCGTCGCTTTGGACCAACTTCTTTCCGACACAATTTTTTTTAGTGTGTATATCTCAGCTCATTCACTTACTCAAACTTACATACTTCTGGTCCATTTTAAGTTTGTGTGTCTGGTAGTCTATTGGTGCAGTTCTTTTACTGTCTATCATATGAAACAATGCCCCTCTTACTCTCCATACTCCACTCAATCAACACAATCTAATGACACTGTGGCAAATTTGCATTGCGTGAATACAAAGTGGGTCATTTGGAAACAATGTTGCCGTGTAGGACCTGTCATATCATAAATGCGTTTACATATTCAATAAATGTAATGTTCACCCTTGTATTCATTACCACCTTTTCAAAAAGTAAAAAAAAAGGCCTGGGCCATTTGAGTCTGACTGGGTCCATGAAGAAACCATTATCCCCATGACCCGCAGCTATTAATTCCATCCTCACTCCTCCCTCTGTCTCTCATTTCTCTCGACAAATTCATTTACATGAAAGACCACTCACACTGGCACGGGCCTGCAGGTAAATGACAATCTAACCAATGATTTCATGCAATATTACCATTTTGCCGCACACACCCCTCTCCTCCTTTCACATTGGCGGTCCACAGGGCTAGTGCAAGTGTATCATTAATAAATCTGCCCCCTCTCCCATGACTGAAGGGATCAACATGTTTTAATTATCCGCATGTGATTTGAAATGGATCGGCGAGCTGTTGGCTTGCACAAACATTTGAGATAAACACATTTGCAGGTGAGATGAGACAAGCACCAAGCACGCAGAGCTCCAGATTTCACTTTGGTCTCAATGTACATGCACAGCAGAGAGGAACTAGTGCGTCCATGGTGCTGTGGTGCATTCAGGTGGTCCGGGTATGTAGTGCTAAATGTTCAAATCACGACTAATTTTGTCAGTGATAATAGTTTTGCTAATGAGTAGAAATGGTAATACTTCAGACAAATGTATTCAGAAGTTAGTCTCCCAAAACACTGAAATGCATTATGAGCTGTGGCAGTAAACCAACACATATACGACAAAATTATAATTGATTTCATTATTATATTTATTATTATTATTTATCAGTTGAGTACAGTACCGTCTGTTTAAGTGACATTGAATGACCATCTCCTCAATCAAGGTTTATGTCAAAATTTTAACGCAATAATCTGTGTATCTCAACGGCGTGAAGATGAGGCGTTCCTTTCTCTTGGTCCGTCCGTCTGTCTGTCTGTCTGCTGTATTACGTTTATTTAGTGCAGTGAAAGAGGCAGACAGAGCAGGCCCGACATGTCCGGACTTGGACCACAGTGGGCTGGTGCAGACATAAAAGAACAAAGAGGGGAAAATCCACCTGAAAACAATGGTGGAGAATGAAAATGGGGAATTATGTTAACACCTTAATTAGCGAGTTAGCCCGTTACTATTTTGACTTCACAACAATGCAAAACAGTGCAAGGGTGATAGTTTAGACCTGACCACATCAAATAAGGGATTGTTTGGTAGGGTTATCCCCATTTTCTAAAAAGTGATAGTCCAGTCATTTAGTAAACTATACTTAGGGCTTATAGCACTGCTCAGGAGGTAGAGTCTGTTGCCAAACTGGCAGATGGCAGTTCGAATCCAACTCTAACCGCTACATACTGCCCTGCCTCTTGTGTCTGTAGAACTGGTTTATAAACCAGGCCTGTGCTGTCGTCCCCAACAGCAAGGTGTATATCTGCGAAACGGCCCCATATTTCTGCCACAACTGTCACCAACGGGCACCTTAATCAGATATTGTGTGATTTCTAAGGGTTTTTATATTTTTGATGAGCAATTAAGAGGCCCCGCCCCCAAACCATGACAAACATGTGAAGGGTCTATTTGACTTTTTTGATTTGTCTGGATGTTTGTGAAGAATGTTTTTGCCAAATTTTGTAAAAAATTCCATAAAACTACATACTTCTTTCAGTCTATAGGGGGCGCTATAGAGGTAACTGCCATCATATTAGTCAGATGTGTTCAGGGCCGGGGGTCATTAGGTATTTCAGGTTAGAGCCTAATCGGGCAAAGTATGTGCAC